>JACXGM010001950.1:0-26390 GCA_016801145.1 Umbra pygmaea | reverse complement strand
TTTAAATGGTAGTTTTATTTGAACAGTAAGAGACAGAATAACAACAAAACAATCCAGAAAACTATAGAAAACAAGGAAGCAAGGATTTAAGGAAACACTCTTAAGGGTTAATGGTTTGATGTACACTGTTTCGTTATAAGAATTCTAACAATATTTTCGAGAAACTGTTTCTAGAGTAAAATAGAATGATGCTGTACTCTTTGCAATGTTTGTTGACCTGTATTTACCATATTCTAGTTCACAAGGTGCCCAGATGGCTTTTACACTGTACTTTTTATAGTCATAAACATATCATTGGAGTGACATTTATATTATCCATGTGTTTTATTGAGACTTGTCTTTTTTTCTCTACTTTCCAGGGCCCCCACACTGGTACACTTATTTGAACAGTCTAAGCTTTGTATCGATAGTCCTAGAGTTGAGATGAGAATGACAATGGGTACTAAAAGCCTTCTAGGCTGCCTCTTTTTGACTGTCCTCCTCAACCTCTGCCATGCTGGGCTGGTGAAAAAAATACTTCGGCACAAACGGGCGACTCTGGCCACTACCAACAGTGACAATGTGACCCTCCCGAGCATTAACCAGCCGGTGGTCTTCAACCATGTCTACAACATCAACGTTCCCACAAGCTCCCATTGCTCAGTAGACCTAGATGCCCCAGGAAGCGCCAGCCTGGAGTCCGAAGATACAGCTCCGGTATCAGGCACCAGCACCACTGAACATACCCTGGATGGGCAGAATCAGATCATTTTTACCCACCGCATCAACATTCCAAGGCAGGCGTGCTCATGTTCTGATGGGTTCCCAGATCTAAAAGACCTTTTGAGTAGGTTGGAGATGCTGGAGGGTGAGGTGTCCACACTTAGGGATCAGTGCGCTACTGGAGATGCTGGCTGCTGCAACATTCAACCAGGAACAGGTACTGTATACTTATAATTTTACCTTAATCAATCCCTATTTTCTGGAAGTTACTATGAATTAGAAATCCTGGTTTTAGCAATATTTAAGAATGAATGTCACCTGCCTAACAGAAAATATGCTCATCAATATAACATTTGTTAGCATAGTAAAATGGGGGACAAGGGTGTGACGATATAAAAAATTTAAAAACTCTGCTCCATCAGGTGAGGTGGGGACCAAGCCTTACTGCAATGGCCGTGGCAACTACAGCGCTGAAACCTGTGGGTGCATTTGTGAGCCTGGCTGGAAGGGACGCAACTGCATGGAGTCTGAATGCTACAATGGCTGCTTGGGCCAGGGTCAATGCGTGAATGGGAAGTGCGTCTGCTTTGAGGGCTTTGGTGGCGATGACTGTTCCCTTGAGATTTGCAAAGTGGAATGCAGCGAGAACGGAGTGTGCACTGGTGGGGTCTGCGTCTGTGCCAACGGTTACACCGGAGAAGACTGCTCTCAGACGAACTGCCCGAACAACTGCCTTGGCCGTGGGAAGTGTGTGGACAGGGAGTGTGTGTGTGAAGAGCCCTGGACGGGCTTCGACTGCTCCGAACTCATCTGCCCCAACGACTGCTATGACCGCGGCCGGTGCGTCAACGGAACCTGCTACTGCGATGAAGGCTTTACCGGGGTGGACTGCGGCGAGAAAACCTGCCCTGGAGATTGTATGGGTCATGGTTTCTGTGTGGACGGCCAGTGTTTCTGCAGTGCTGGGTATACCGGGGAGGACTGTTCCAAGCTCACCTGCCCCGCTGACTGCAATGATAGAGGTACCTGCTTCAATGGCATGTGTATCTGCAATGCTGGCTACAAAGGGGAAGATTGCAGCAAGCTGGCTTGCCCCAACAACTGCTATAACCGAGGCCAGTGCATCAACGGAGAGTGCCTATGTGATGTAGGTTACCAAGGAGTGGACTGCACTGAGCTCTCCTGCCCCAAAAAATGCCTCGACCGGGGCCTCTGCGTCAATGGGCAATGCGTGTGCAACGAAGGGTTCAGTGGTGAGGACTGCAGCATCAAGACCTGCCCATCGGATTGCTACGGCCGCGGAAGCTGTGCTAACGGCCAGTGTGTCTGCAACGCCGGCTTCACCGGGGAGGACTGTAGCGAGCTGAGCTGCCCAAACAACTGCCTGGACCGCGGACTCTGTGTGGACGGGCAGTGTGTCTGCAACGAGGGCTTCACAGGGGAGCACTGTAGCGAGAAGCGTTGCCCAAATGACTGCCTGGGACGGGGATACTGTGTGGATGGCAAATGTGTCTGCCAGGAAGGCTTTGCGGGTGATGACTGTTCTGGACTTACCTGCCCGGAAAACTGCAACAATAGGGGGCGCTGTGTTACTGGAAAGTGCTTGTGTGAGGACGGGTACATGGGAGACAACTGTGGAGAACTGAGCTGCCTCAACAATTGCCAAGACAAGGGCCAGTGTATTAATGGACAGTGTCTCTGTGATGAAGGATATATAGGAGAAGACTGTTCAGAAGGTACCAGTAATTGTGGTTTAATTCAACTGACACACCACTTAACAAAAAGCTATTCATAGCTCAGTGCTGTTCACTTTCAATGCTTGATATTTCCATGCGTTTGCTGAATGCCACATTTAATCCAACTTCTTTTTTCCTTGCTATATATTCTACTGAGTACATAATCTTCAAATAATATTTAAATTAAGAAAATCATTTTAAATTTCATCTATGATTTCCTATGATTCCCAAAGCAAGGCATTCAAGTTCTCTGCTTCTTTTTCAAAGTGGTCCAGACTACTTCCAGATGTGAGTCTGTGGAAGGAATTAGCTTAGTGTGGAAGATTGTTAGCATCTGAGGGCATGGGAAACTACAGTATATCTGCGACCATGAAAAGGAAGACAAATAACTTTTTCCTGCATTTCCCTTCTCATTCTTCCTAGTTTCCCCTCCCAAGGACCTGATTTTAACAGAGGTCACCAAAGAAAGTGTGGACCTGACCTGGAACAATGAGAAGCTGGTGACAGAGTATCTGATCACTTATGTGCCCACTGGCCCTGGAGGTCTGCAACAGGAGATCACTGTGCCTGGAGATGTGTCTGCTGCCACCGTCAGTGAACTGGAGCCTGGCATTGAGTATATGATCAACGTCTATGCCATCCTCAGCAACAAGAAGAGCATACCAATCAGTGCTAGGGTGGCCACACGTAAGTCGTGCCCATTTTCCACAGCTCATTTTACAATATCTTCCTAAAGGACTCAGTACTGAACAGTCTGGGTCAGTTTGACAAATATAGATTAATCCTGATCTATGTCCACGAAACTGGCCATATGAGTTCATGGGGATTTCCTCCTGAAATAAAATACAATTAAATTAAAATGTGCATGTTATCTGTAACAGAAATGCTCTCCAAAGAATTGCAGAAAATTTCACAGCACGTCTAAACACAACGTACAGTACGCTTTTAGAAACAGTGATTCGACAGAAATGAAACTGTTGAAATTCTTTTTTTGCATTAGGCATAATAACCTTGTTGCACTCTCCGCAGACCTACCAGAGCCAGAAGGCTTGAAATTCAAATCGGTGAAAGAGTCCTCAGTAGACGTTTTGTGGGATCCTTTAGACATTCCCTTTGATGGGTGGGAGATCTACATCCGTAACACGGTCAGTCTGTCTGCGTTTTTAAGCAATCTGTCTTTCTGCTAACTCTGTGCTGGCCCTAACCCAGAATAAACTAAACATCAGGGACAATAACAGATTAACACAAGCTGGATTTGGTCTTGAAGTAAGATCTATTAATAAGTTAGAAGTGACTAACTTACTAATACAGAATTTTTAAGCCATCACATTGAAGTACAATTCATTTGAATTTTGTTGACAGACACTAGAATAAATGCAGAGAATAGTGGCAATGAATGAAAGAAAAATCTAAATATAGTAATTTCTTCACTAGGAAGTACATTTACAAATGCTGATTTTGTTTATTTATGTATGAATAAATAAATACAATCGACAAAAGATGTGGTTTGATTTTCTCGTAAAATACTATACGTTCATTTCAACCCATAGTTACGTTACAAGATTAATGCACATATAACGTATAATAGAGAGCCTATTTTATCCTGGTTTATTTCATGCACTGAAGACACACGGAGTTGAGCATTATGTATTGGCTAATGTCGCATTCAAAACTCCTCAGAACTCAGAAATCTCCCAGTTATACTGTAATGTAGCTAAGTGTTTTCAAGACAAAAGGAAACATTCAGAGTTTAATGTAAAAATTAGTCTATTCTAGCCAAATGGGTATTGATAGCATCATTGTAGTGTAAGATAAAGAAAATAATATATAACAATATATGGACAATTCAAATGTTTAACTCCTCATAAACTTTTACCAATGATAGCCTGTTTGTGCTGAAGTAGTAAATATTTTTGGTTTCAAATATAACAACATTAAGTATTTGAACTTTCAGAAAGAAGACAATGGGAAGATCCAGACCATCCTTCCACCTTCCCAGACTGTGCATGAGCAGACGGGCCTTGGTCCTGGGCAGGAATATGAGGTCTCACTGTCAATCATCAAGAACAACACCAAGGGACCTCAGGCTACTAAAATCATCACTACAAGTAAGCTCATACCACATTTGAATGTGTTTTTCTTCATCCTAGCCCAATGCAGAACTGCAAACGTACAATCATAATTTAGACCAGGCCATTCAAATCAAAATGTATTTGTCATGTGCTTTATTTAGAACGGTGTACATTCTGACACTGTATAGAGTATAGAATAGACAATTAATAGCAAGCAAAAAACACTCCATTCTATACCGTACAGTATATAATGCATATTTATACATGGCTATTTACAGAAATGTTAGGGAGCTTTTACCTCACCACCTGTTGCCAATTGTGATCAAGTGTTGTTGCAATTTCCGTATAAAGCCGTGATATAGCCTGTAATGACGCTCTCAATGGTACATGTCAATGGCTATGAAGGGTATAGCTGTAGAACTTTCTTTGGATCAGAGAGACCATGACAGATCTTTTCAGCTTCCTCAGAAGACGACGCATGACATGCTTTCTTCAAAACTGTCTGGGTGTGTTTACCCATGTTAGTTTATTGGTAATATGCAGACGGAGGAACTTGTCTCCACCCACGCAACTTCATCTCCACTGCTGTGGATGGGGGCGCAACTGACACTTATTTTCTGCTCTTTTGTCTTGCTAACAATACGAGAGAGAATTCTTGCACCAAACTGCCTCCTCCCTGTAGCCGGTCTCATCATCATCATCATTATTTTGAGACATGATGATGGTTTTGGAGTTCTTAAGCAGGAGCAGCCTCACCTAGCTTTTCTTTATCAGATACATTTAGAAGAACGTCTCTGATATTACACCTGTTATTTTTACCCCTTCATAGACAGAATAGAAAGGGGAAACTTATGAATTGGACACCCATACAGACATGCTTTTTCATATCGGCTCTGTGAGGCATTACAGGCTGTATCAAAAATTGTTGTTTTCCCTTTTCAAGCTGCGACCTGTTTGATGCAGATGTTGCATTTATTACATCTCATCTGCTTTATTTCTTCAAGAGTCAACTTTTCCTCAGGATGAGGCATTGTGTAACCAGTTCAAATATGGTTAAATGTGTCACAGTTACTGAACTGAAGAAGAAGGAGGCAGAATGCAGCAAGAACTTCCAGCTCAGAATGCAATCCAAGATACAAATGACAACAAATGAAATATCTAGATGCAGCCAAAGGCAAACTAAACAACTCAGATGATGCTAGAACAATATACTACTGCGTAACAGTAACTTTAACACATGATATTACCTGACGATATCGAACACAGAAAAACAGACTTATATATCGTATTGATTGCTCAAACAATACAGCTGGGACCTAAAGCAGGTGCGCATAATTGCGCATCACAGTTCCCGAGTATGGATGTGTTCACAGTTCTCCTAATATTCAGGAGATGGAGAGCGCAGTGGTCTAGTCTCTCCACTGGGTGTTACAACATGTTTTCATCATTAGAGTGAATACAGGAACTTTAAGAAGTGATTAGAATACAGAACAGTGAGATTGCACACCCGTCACAAGAACCCCTTAACATTTTCAATACAGTAGTATTACACAATCCTTAAAATGTAGTTCAGACAAAAAAACGAATCTTGTGTCTGTGCCTCATTTAATTATTGCCTGTGTGTTTGCTACACATCAAACTTTCACCACCATCTCGTTCCTTGTTTCTCTCTCCCAGGAATTGATGGGCCCAAACAAGTAAAGGTGCGAGATGTGACTGACGGCTCAGGCTTGGTCACTTGGCTTCATCCGGTGGCTGAGGTAGACACTGTCACTGTGTCCTACGGCCCGAGCTCCGACCCCACAGAGAGGACCACTGTTGACCTGCCCACCTCAGAAAAACAACACATCATCGAAAACCTAAGTCCAGACACTGAGTACCAAGTCACCCTGGTCTCCAGGAGGGGAGATACTACCAGCGAGCCGGTCCATGAGATGTTCAGTACAAGTAGGGTCTTCAGTTTACCCACTTCTGATAAGCACACTCCTGTGCAAATACTACAAAATTTCATTCAGATGTTTTACTACATTATTTTTGAAACTGTTTTTCTTCCATGAAATGTCTCTCATGCTTTGACATCAACAAATGTAGCAAATGTAATACAAACTTTATTAATTTGGGCTCCTAAATGGTGCAGTAGTAAAGTCACTGCCTCGCAGTGAGCTGCATAATTGTGATTCCATTGTTTGGATCCTGCTTGCAGATTAGCCTAGGGGTCTCAAAGACGGCACTGCAATTGACATGGAGCGTCTGCGTTTGGAGGGTTAACAATCGAACGTGTCTGTGTCAATCAGTTGGGCTTTGACAGCTCCTGGAGGCAGCACGGGTGCCTGTGAGCTTAAACAACGCAGAGGGTTTAGCCAAAGAGTGCGTTATGTCTGGTGCATAAGGATTTCGGTATAGAATTCCTGCAATGTGCGCAATGTACAGTGTGTAACTTACATTAGCGATGCTAATGGTAATGTAGGGTACATTAGATGGAAATGCAAAACCATAATTTGTCCACCTATGTCATTGTTTTAGTCTTAAAACCTACATTTAGCAATAAAAAAAAGGGGGTAATTTTTGTTGTTGTGGTATTTTGATACTAAATGTGGTATTTGTTTAAAAAAGAGATGTATGGTGTTGTGTCAAAACTAGTTGATATTATCACTGTCACTCTTGAAATGCTCCAGATCTGGACGCCCCTAAATACCTACAGCCTTTGGGCCAAACGGATGACAGTGTCACACTGGAGTGGACGAACAGTCAGGCAGATGTGGACAGCTACAGGGTGAAGTACAGTCCAATCTCTGGGGGTGCCCATGGCGAGGAGGTGTTCCCCCGTGGGTCAGGACACACAACACAGGCAACTATCACTGGTGAGAGACAGCCAGTATTTAACCCTAATAAGCAATTATTGTTCTATGATGTATAAGGGCTTTCCCAAATGTATTGGAATGGACAATGACCATGTCTAAACTACCGTAGGTGCTTCTATGTTCTGCTAACATGCAGGACCAAACAAACCAGGTGATCAAATTTCTCTCTGCTCTCCCATATTTCAGGACTAAAGCCAGGTACAGAATATGGAATTGGTGTGACTGCTGTTAAGAACGAGAGGGAGAGCCTACCTACCACCACAAATGCTGCAACTGGTGAGAGCGTTATGAAAACATATTAACATTAGAGGGCCACTGCTGTCAACAGCTGTCCACATACCACTGTCACAGAAACCACATGTTGCAGCTGTATATACAACATTCAGCTGCAAATCATTACGCAATATCCACTGCACACACAGAGTAGGTAATTTATTACTTTCTGAAACTACACACTTCTGGACCAGTATTAATAATAATCATAGAACTGAATTTAATAAGTAATCTGTTTGGTGGAAAAATGCATCGAATGTGTCTGTTGTTATCCAATAAGAGAAAGATTACTATATAATTTTGTGTGAGTATAGAGCATCAATACAAAAAATGTTGGAACTACACAAGCTACTGTAGTTAATTAGATTATAAAAGGAGCATTGAATTTTGTGTTGCACTACATTTTATACATTAGAAATAATGCTAATTTAAGCACTAGACAAATTTGGCAATGCAAAAAAAAAATGCAAATCAAACTGATTCACTAACATTAAGTTACTGCAAAATCCTTAGCCAGTTAATCCAGTAGAAATCTATAGTTATGCACGCTAAGACAAATTTAGAATTTTTGATGTTCCATGCGTAATGAGAATAATATTTTGTTGATAAACATTAAAACCGATATGGTTGCACCTGTTTAAATTGTCGAAAAAAGTCTCACAATTCCAGAAAAAGCAACTTGCACAACTTCCAATTTTGAGAAAGTGGACAGAAAACAGTTTTTAACACCGAACAGCTTCCTCTGATCGGGTTTTAAAACCCTGAGCGGCTTTGGTCTTGGAGCAGTACAATATAATAACATGAATGTCAAACAGGCTAGCCAACTCGTCCATAGTGGAGAAATCCATTTATGGCCTTGGTAAGGTTGGGGACTGATGTCTCCTGTGCTGTGCCAGGGGTTGAATGTGCCAGAGGTTTGTCTAGCAGTGAGCTTGGCATTACTTTATAACTAAGGTTTTCACCTGGACATCCCAGCCGGGTTTGCTTTTGGTTGGAAGAGGATAGAATAAATAGGCGGAGCTCCGATTTGTGTGACTCAAATCCCTTTTTGGGATGCATGGTTTCCATAGTGCTTTAAGTTTAGCTTAGGTCGGTAGCAGTGAGCATGGAACAATAGAAATAAGCAGTCGTGTGCATAGGATCTTGACAGTAGGTAGGTCAAAGGCAGATACTCTTATCAAGACTGTTTTATATAAGTCCTGGAGATAGTTTTCAGAATACAGTGAGAAAAGCAGTACCAATATTTACTATTCTGTAGAATTCTTTATGTCACATTAGATTGGTGAAACGTTGGTTGCACAGGCGTAATCAGGACCAATCCATTTAAGTGTGTTATACCATGTTAAGGTATGTCAAGTATGATGTATGCAATCTTGTCTATTCGTCAATAAAGCACATGATAGAGATAACTAAAAGCCATGCTTGGGCTCCAAAAAAGGACACCAGTGAGACAATTTCAAAGGCTTGTAGCACAATCGGTATAACAGAGATGCTGATTTACGCAGAAGAAAATATGACTGTATTAATTTTTTCAATCATGCTAGTAGTTCTTTTTCATGCGATGAGGTAATAGCATGTATTTTGCCTGTGAAATGTAAAATCTGGCACTCTCTAGCTAAGCATGTGAAACATATCTTACTCCCCTAGAAATGTCTGGGACATGAACACAGCACTTCTGGGTCCCTGTAGCACAATCTGCCCCTTTAAGTTTAACATTGTGTTCTCCGCATCATTCAGTATCCACGAAATTACCCTTGTACAATCCTTTGTTGAAACATGGTGTATTCAGAAAGTATTAACACACTTTAACCCACGCTGTTACGTTAAAACAGAAATCATTGTTTAATTTTTTTGATACACTTGCAAAATGATCAGCTTTATCAATATGGGGTGTAGTGTGTGTGGATTCATGAGTTTTTAAAAAATTTCTTACTTTTAGAATGTTGTGAGGTAACAAAATAGGGAGTGGTCTGAATCCTTTCCAAATGTACTGTGTGCATAATGCTGTGCTTCTCACTACCCTATTACAATTACCAAAGACTTGAGAACTGCCTTCTTCGCAGAACTTGATAGACCCAAGGACCTGCAAGTAAGAGAGTCTTCAGAGACCAGCATGACCCTGGTGTGGAAGAGACCCCGGGCCAAGTTCAATGTCTACAGACTGGTGTACATCTCTAGGGACGGTCAGAGGGAGGAGGTTGAGGTCCCATCAACAGCCACCACTTCCATATTGAACAACCTGAACCCTGGCATGCTGTACACCATTACTCTGGTTGCTGAGAAAGCTTCAAAAAAGAGCAGCCCCGCCACCCTATCTGCATCCACAGGTGAGCGTTTGAACAGGAATTTCCCAACTGCCTCAACCTTCATATTGCAAAGCAGAAATATGTTATAGTGGTCCATAAAGAAAATAATTTCAGCTTAGTTTCAGGGCTGGATAACAACCAAAGTCTAAGTTGGGAAACGTTCAGCCAATTAAGTGCTAAATAAACGGTCTCTAATTGCAATGCTAACCCGTTCGAACTAAGATGTCCGCTCTGCTGGCTCAGGTACAATAACGTCACATTTTCCAACATGTTATCCAGAAAGCTCGGTGTAAAATTGTCACCAATATCTGATGGAATAATGCAGAAATTATAAAGACGAGAGTTCAGTAGCTGTAAGTAAAAGCTTACTTATGGGGGCAAAAATGGACAGCACTGTGGTCAACAGTAAGACACAATCTCTAATTGTCTACCATACCTGAAATTGTGCCTTTGTGTTTCTTTTGTAGCTTCTTTCACATTTTACTTAGCTGACCTGGTCCCAGAGCTTACCACTCCTCTAGTCTCCGAGGATAATATCATTAGCTTCGTGTCTTTAGACACCTCTGACTCAGACCGACAGATATCAGGGACGGGGCTTGAGCTCGACGATGAGCTGGGAGAGCTGAATGTCTCAGGTGTAACATCCGAAGGATTTGAACTCTCATGGAAAACAAAGGCAAATTTTGTCTATGATAGTTATGTTCTAGAATATAGAGATGCACATGGATTACGGGATGTAAAAGAGGTCTATCTCCATGGAGAAGCCACAGGTTCTAGAATCAAAGGCCTGAAGGAATCCACAAAATATCAAATAAAGCTTTACGGAGTAATCAATAAACAAAGAACTTCACCGATTGAAGCAGTTGCCATTACAGGTATATTCTTTCCTTCTGAGCTGCATGCTTTCAGTACAATAGATGTACCTTTGTTGTTGATAGAGCTAAATTTTGAGTTTAGACGGTTTTAGTTCCAAACGAAGTCTTTCATGTTTTGCATGGAGGTTTTGCATTTTTAAACTGCAGTGTGCATGGCATGATAATAGGTGTGGGACAACTCATTTGTTTCAAAATACCCATTAGGCTTCATTTAATCCAGTCACTTCAAGCATGCTGAGAACGGAGTTTCAAACAATTAGGAGAAACCTAAGCCTTCAGGCATACATTGTAACTTTTTGAAACACACAATAAAACACTCATAGTTTCTGCCTAATTGGATAAATCGTTGGCCATTGGTATTATCCTTGGAATGGCAACACTAGGGTGGTCACAGTGCCCCCCCAATCCTTGAAGATCCACATGACTTTCATAAAAGTATGACTTTCACATGACTTTCATAAAAGTATGACTTTCACATGACTTTCATAAAAGTAAATCAGACTTTTTGAATACCAATCTCCTCCTTCCAACTACTCTGCAAATCTATGCCAAGTTCCCAAAATATACAAATTTTTTACATGCCACCTGATTTACATTGCGTCGTCATCATACGTTTACAGTATTTTCTGGCTAAGTACAGTATGTTTCAGGACAAACATTAAAACCAAGCATGTTACATGGTGTTCTTCAAGATTATTCGCATCCTCTGTAAAGATGAGCAATAACTTTTTTTGTTTCACTCAAGTATAAATATGAGGTGACATTTGTACATGCCTTAGTCATCTATCAACATGGAAAATATCTGAGAAATTAAATGTTGAAAATGTTCTTGATCTTCATAAATTAGGCAATGGCCATTATAAACTGCCATCTCCACTGTTAGGACAATATTTAAGTTGTTTAAATCAACTGGAGCCGTAATTGAGTGTGCACAATAAGAAGAAAATAAGAATGTTTTTTATCTGAAATTTTTCACCTCACCTCTGAGTGTAGTAAGATTAGGCTGATGAACAAAAATGCCATGTTTTTAAATGTTTTTAACATCTTTATCGAAGGTGCCAATAATAGTGGATGAAACTATAAAATTAACAAAGGACTGGATTGAATCCAAAATCGGGTTTTATGCAGCTTTAAAATGTAGTTATATTCCGCGTTTGGATCAAAACGGGGCCCAAGTCGTGCGAGAACTTTTGTAGTGCATGGCTTCTTTATCCGTTTGAAGTGTACTGTGTACCGTCACTCCGGTGGACTACTCAGAACCTTCAAAAATTAATGGTCCTTGTTCAGGGGCCATTAATCCATGAGCTGCTGAGTATAAACGTGTCTCCAATGCATGTGGACTGTAATGGTCCTTGACAACACTGAAACCCACAGTGCCATAAGGAGAAAATGGTGATTCATGAAGAATGAGAAATCATCACACCGATCATGAACATTTGGGTAATTTAAATCCTTTTGTGTTTGTGGGTATATGTTGCCTTTTATTCCACCTGTTTTTCCTTCTAACCCAATCTTCTACCCACAGGTTAATTACTTTTTCTCTTCTGTCCCTCTAGAAGTTACAAGTTAAACATGTATTCCTTTTGAATGTACTTTGATTTAGCACCCAAGTCAACCTCTCCTGATGTAGTGTTTTTAAGAGTCAAAAGCACACAGACCACACAGTCTCCTGACTCAGGAACTCTGCATCCAACTGTCCTTTCCCTGGCTCTTCTGATCACAGAGGGGCCTCCAACTCTGTCTTCCACGGAGGACCTGCCCTCTGGGGCTGAACCAAAACCAGAGGTCTCCAGCTCCAACCTGGAGACACTAGTGAACCTCAATGTCACAGACGTGAGCCCCACCAGCATGAGCCTAATGTGGTCCGCTCCAGAAGAAGTCTTTGATAGCTTTTTAGTTGAGGTGAATGCTCTGTCAGGGATGGAAGAAGCTCATGTGACCACAGTACCAGGAAGTGCCAAGACGGCCCATATAGAAGGCTTGACCCCTGGAACAAAATATAAGGTTTTGTTGTATGGGAAGGTGGTGGGGGTGCAATCTCTACCTCTACATGTATATGTCGACACAGGTAGATGGCAATGATTCCTTACCATAGACATCCATATTACTTTTTAATCGTGTCATGCCTCGCTTTTCTCCAATGTGTCTTTGTTCTGTGTCATCATATCAAAAGATAAACTTATATGGATGCTGATATTTTTCTTTAAATCATGGAGGCTGATATTTAATATTGATATATAATTAAGTGTAATTATAACGTTGATGCAAAAGAATGAGAAAATGACAAAATTTACTTTAAATTAAGAATCGATTTACTTATACATTAACAAATATGATTTACCAGTACATTATTATAAATCAAGATTAAAGGTGATGTTTACAACATAATTTCATTATTGACAGGGGAGTGTCAGAAAGCGGGTTTAACAAACTGAGTTAGAATCACAACTCTGGGTTGACTGACTGAGTAGCCCAAAATCTCAAAATTGACCACTGCATGAAAAATCAATGTTTTTGCCTGGCGTGTCTCTTGTGTTTTTCAATGGTCAGATTCTTTGCTTCAAAATATATGCAAATTAGTGCATATTTCATTAGATGTAGCCTTATTAGCATATTTAAACATACAATTACAGAAAACTTGCAATACAATTTTTTCTCCTATTCATGTGAGTAATCAACTGGTAAAGTTTCATGGTGATATCTGTAAGTAAAATGTTGCCCTATTCACCTGAAGTGTCTAACAATTCACAAATTTGTAACTCTACACAACTATAGTCAAACTTTCAGGCATTTTACAGCACTTTCCATATTACCACAATCATCTAATCCAAGTATCAATGGTAATCTAAAGTAGCTATACAATTGTGGATTAGTAAACCAGCTAATTTAACGACATTAAAATAGTCAGGTAAGTTCTTGTAGCTAATATTTGCTAACAGGTCATATATCTGCCTTCGCTTCTAGCTAGGTTACTGAATTTAGAGGCTAAGCTTCACGGATGCAGCCAGCTTGCTGATAAGTTTTAGATCAACAGAAGACACATTGTGATTGCTATTATTCACAGTGGCACAGTAGAAAAGTCAACACTACAGGTTGAGAGAGAATATCAGAGACTGATAGAACAGTGCCGATAACCAATGAACTATATTGATCTATCTAAATAATCTGTCGTCCTTAATAAGTAAGGTAGTGCTACTGAAACACAATGTAATCCCTGCAATTACACTGTATAGTCAATCTAAAACGTAAATTTAACAGACATTAAATATGATGTGAAATATCGATTTATGCATACAGTATATACACACATACATTCAATTGACTCCATTATGATCTGTTTGTCTGCTAGAAGTGCTGAAGCCTTTGGTGGCCAACCTCACAGTCTCTGACGTGACATGGGACAGCTTGAATGTGTCCTGGACTCCCAAGGATGGTATATTCGAGAGCTTTGTCATTGAGATCACAAATAAAAATGGAGGTCCTGAACATGAGAACATCACACTGTCTGGCAATGCCTTCAGCCTGGGTATTTCTGGCCTGAGTCCTAACACTTCATATAGGATAGGCCTGTATGGGCTTCACCAGGGTTACTTCCAGGAGCCGGTATATACAGAAGTCACTACAGGTATCTGCAAATAGAAGTGTCCCACAGGGTTGTGTTGTCTTCCCTCTGATCTTCCTTTTTCCTTTTCCTTATTTGCTGTGCCTTTTGACCAATGTATCTCTATTCCAGTTAAGATCTGTGGTGAACAACACACACCTGCCTTTTTATTTTCATTTAAGCAACCACATCACTGCATGTAGCAAGCAAGCAAAATCACTGACATCCCTTCAATAGAGACTTTTACCAGCAAAGACAATGTTCTGTTCTAACAATACCATGCCTTGTCATTCCTACCCTCCAGACCCACTCAGTCTTGTCACCATAGAACAGCGTACTGGGCACCCCCCCCAACACAACATAACTGAAACAAGCAAGCTATCCACAACTGACCAACTTCACCCTGCCTCACCTCGCCCCCTCCTTACATTTCATCTCATCAACTGAGTGCATGAAGCAATCTTCTCTCATTACATGCATCGTGGTGAGTTCTCGTGATGTGCTGCAATGATTAAAAAGAACCGACCGCAACCTCGTCCCTCCCGTGCACATTAAGTCCATCTTCCTTCCATCCTCCATTTGATCCTCACAGAATAAGTTATTAACCTGAAGCTTTTTTGTCTGCTACATTCATGCTTTTATTAACTGGCGAGAGGAGCTAAGTTGTACTCCATATGAGTCTGAGCATGCTAGACTGGAAATTGCGTTTTGCAAGGAAAGATTGGCCTAATAGCATATAATGAATATCAATTATTGGTGTAGTATATCCTCTTAAAGGAACACTCCAGACTCCTAAACACCTCAAGATCGTTGTGCTGGTCATGTTTCCGACACGATAGTCACAAAAAACACTCATTGCGTTCGCTAATTCCCAACTATGCGACCAAAAGTTGCACAAAAGCCTTCGGTTATGTCGCTGCAACATTTTTGAAAATACAACATTTTTGTGTTTAACGTGAGTCGATCTTCGAGTCGATGGGAGAATAAAATGGGACAAATAAATATAGGAAATCAAACAAACCCATCTAGATATATTTTCAAAAATATTGCATGTAACCAAAGGTTTCTAGGCAACATACGGTCGGTGGCCGAGTTGGGAATTATCAAACATGCTGAGGTGTTTTTCATGATTGTCATGTCAGAAACATGACCAGCACATTGATTTGGAGCTGTATAGGGGTATGGATTGTACCTTTAAGAAGTTTGTGAAACAGAATTACAAAGACAACTTTACAAAAATAGCTACTTATTGTCCTAGTTAATGCGGTGTGTGCATGGTAGGTCATTGTCTTCCCTGCACTGCATGAGTGCAAAAAACTGATTTCCCTCCCCTTGACTACATGCGCTTCCAAAGGTTCGAGTGTCTAACATTACCACCCATCCATGTTAACATCCAATATGAACGGCTCTACTGCTTTTGTTTCTCATCAAACCTCTAACAAAAATGCTACAGAACATCTGTAATTAGACAACTTTTTCCTTTACATAATGAGATGCATTTTTTTTGGCGCCTTTTTACATTTGCCAAATTGTGCAAGTATTAGGATCTTTCACATTTCAGGACAGGGGGGCGGATTTGGCTTTTAGACTTTCTGGTTAGAGAGGATGAAACTCCTTGTTCATGTAGGCTTGCGTTTCAGCCCGGTACCTATTAAAATTAATATTTCATTAGCACCTTTTAAGTGACCTTTTATTATAATTGATTCCCTGTCCTGTCCATATTCTTCTTGCCTAGTCTACACTTTCGCCATGTCACTCTCTCGGTTTGTCAGTGCCTTACTCTGTCTTGATGTGCACTGAACTAAACCTTATCTATTAGTATACTATGAGGCAGTTCTGACCTGGTTTAAGTAGTAATAACGATATTACCTATGCTTTACATAGCCAAAAGCTATGATTATAATGTAACACATTGTTATCAGTTCTCATGCGGTACAATGCATACCTTCACCTTTAGTCTTCCTGAAACAAACAAAACCTTATGATTTTAGTGACAGAATGAAAACGTACATGTTATTAATTTCTCATTATATTCAAAGATGAATTATATTCAGTTCAGAATGGCACAAGGGAGGTGAGTGCAATGGGAAATTGCATTATTCCCTATTATGTATTTTGATTAACGAAACAACTACAATATATTGTCCCTACTTTCGATAGATTATTGAGTATGCTACAGGTAATTAAATGATATTATATGCATATTTTCATCTTATTAACCAAATCAATCTTTCTTATTTTAGTGAATGAGCCAGGTGTTGGCAATCTGTATGTCTCTAACATTACATCAGAAAGTTTCTCCATCTCCTGGAATGGCACAGAGGGAGAGTTTGATGGTTATGTCCTGGAGATTATTGATTCTGATTGGCTGCAGAAGCCAGAGGAATATAACATATCCCAGAACGTAATGTTCCATGACGTCACTGGGCTAAGAGACAGCACTGACTACATAGTGTACCTCTCTGGGATTATCAAAGGATCACGAACCCATGCTATCAGTACTGTTGCATCAACAGGTATTTATTTTCTATTATTTATTTCCAAAGCAAGGATGAGAATATATACTCTATATTGAAGCCTATATTGCTTTTTAGACCATAACCTGGCACACTTAATTATTATAATATATATTATTAATGTATACTTTTTAGTGTCTACATAGACTTGTTCATTATAACCTAAACTAAAATGAATAAGATGTAAACTAACCTGGATAACTTAGACACTGAATCAAAAGTATAAAAGTTAATTGACAAAAGAATACTGTAGACACCATAGAAATGGAATGGATAGAAAGGCCATTCCAATTCGAATCAATGTAGCGCCAATTCAAATCAATGTAGCAGAATGGTCAGACAGGCAGCAATTTTTATGTGTACCATTCCATTGCAAAGATCTAGGGGCCTACTTCCGCATTAAACCGATTTGTGTGTTGTCACCATGACCACTAACAACAATCGCCATTTTGTTGTGTACTAATCGAATGACCATGCCAAGCAGTTCAATTGCCTTTCTATCCATTCTATTTCTATGGTAGACACCTTTAAACCTTTCTAAATGCAGATTTTCTGTCCTCTGCAGCTGCAGAGCCTGACCTGTCCAGGCTAGTTGTTTCAAACATTACCTCAGACAGACTGTCACTATCATGGAGGACGGGGCAAAAGGTTTTCGAAAACTTTATAGTAGAGGTCAGAGAGTCTGCTTTGCCCTCGCGTGCCATGGGCCTCACCCTGCCAGGAGCGGCACGCTCCACAGTTATTACTGGCCTTAAAGGGAGTACAACCTATGACATCAAACTATACGCCAGCTACACTAGTCAGAATACACAGCCTCTATTTGCTGTAGCCACCACAGGTATTGCCTCATTTAAAAAAAAATCCAAGATGTTACTCTAACAAGCTCAATTAGCAGTAAAACTGCAACTACAGTCTATAGTCTACACTGTCAAAGAGAAAACATCAGATTTTATACAAAGCTCCTCATCTTACCCTATTGAAAATCCCTATTCTCTTTTGTTCAGAGCCTGTCCCACAGTTGGGAGCAATATCTGTGTCTGATTCTAGCCCTGATAACTTCACGCTGTCTTGGGGCACGGTGGCCGGTCACTTCGATGGCTTTGTCATTCGGGTCAGTGATCCGGAACAGCTGTTTGATACACTGGAGTTCACAGCTTCAGGGGAGGTCCGTAACATTACAGTCACTGGCCTAATGGATGCCAAGGACTATAACATTGAGCTGTACGGTATTTCTCATGGGCGACGCACCCCTTCCCTTTTAGCCCATGCAGTAACAGGTACTATGTAATTTACTCACAGTATCGTAACCCTTGTTTTTTGAAAACTCACATGGCTGAAATGTATAGGGGGTGGACAACGTAATGGAAACACACGTAATGATATTAACATCAAGGACCTAAGGACTAGGGCCACCATTTGCGTTTAAAATAGCTCCAATCCTTCTCGGGAGGCTGTCAAGTCCTTAACTGTGTCTAGTGGGGTATTTGCAACATTCTGTAAAAAGAAAAGCCTCCAGTTCTTTGAGGGATGAAGGAATTCTAGTCTGCATTATGCGCTCTAGAACTTCCCATAAATGTTTAATGACGTTCAGATTATTGTTCTTTAATGATAATCTGGTGATTCGGGAGGCGATGGTAGATGTTTGACATCATCCTGGTGTTCACGAAACCACTCTTGAATTTGTTTATCAGTGTGCATGGGGACTATAGCCGCTTTCCGACCGCAGGGATTTTTGCAGTTCCTAGAACATAACGTTCCTATAACCCTTTTTTTCTTGTGTTCCGATAGAAGAAATTGCGGGATTATTTATTTCCTCTCCCCCGCAGTTCCTCGCACATTCAGTGTTACAAAAACATTCAACTGTGAAATGATGTTGTATGTGGCGCTACGCTAAAGTCTAGTGACGACGCTATAAAAGACTGTTGCGGTGCTTGCGTCACTCCTTTATCCCTCCTACCAGTTCCTATGGCCACTTCAGTGCGATCAGTGCGAATGCAAATAGCAAAACCGATTTTGGGGGAGAGTAGTTAGTAGAACTGTTTAGAAGTGGACTATTCCTATAACTACGTTCCTGTAACTACTTGGTTGGAAAGCGGCTATTATAATCTTGGAACTTTTGAACATCATGAGGGAACAGTGTATGCAACATACAGTAGGGTGCACCTGGACCTGTGAAATGGCCTCAAATTCCTTGAGCTTTATATGACCATCTAGAGAATTTCATCCCTCACTTATTGATTAGGTCTCAAATTGGTTTAGTTCTGCCCTCAACTGGCAGTCTAGGTCTTATTTGGGCACTAAATGAAAGGAAATCCCAAAAACAAGCAGGCAAGGCACTCCGTGTAACCGGTTTGACACCAGTGATCTAGAGCAACCAACAGACGTAATGAATCCCACAAGATGGCTGCTTATACCTTTACAGATCCCCCACCATATATACAGTTTAGGATACATTTATAGGCTGAATGCGTTCTTTGACTTTCTCCAAAACATAAACCCGTCTGGATGTAGGAAATAGTGACAGATGACTCATCAGACCATATAGAATTTTATTCCATGGCTCAGGGGTCCAGCTTTTGTGCAATTTATACAAGTTATGGCTCTTTGTGTGTTGACCTTGGATACAAGCATTTTTCCAAAAGGCAGCCCTGCCATAACTTCCAGCTTTGTGAACACTTTTGAGACTAGGTCACAGAGGTGTTAATTCCATTCTGTTGTAATTATTGAGGCTGTACTTTTAGGGCAGCTTCGATTGCGGCCACGGTTCTTCTTTGCCAGTGAAATGTATCCATATTCGAGCATGATTGAGGCTGTTCCTCTTAATTTGAATTATTTAGCCGTTTCTGTGACCGATGCACTTGTGATTCAAGCATTGCTTTAAAAAGTCAAATATCAAAAGTACTAATTGTCAAGACTCATTAATAGCCGACACGTGCTGCTACTATAAATGGCAATATTATCAATGTGACCACTGCAGCTGCGTTTTGTAGTTGTGATTTAGTTACTTCAAAATTGGTCCTTTTCAGTGTGTTTTTGTTATTTTGTCCACCCCCTGTATGTTGCAGAGTCCAACAGACTTAGCATGACTTCTCCAGTGACCAATCCAAGTGAAGTGGGAGTTGTTTGCAGGTTCAAAGGCTACAAGCATTTTTGCAATCACTGCACACCACAACTGCCAAATGTATTCTCACCACGTCTTATAACCTTCCCTACCCACACGTGATCACCCCCCCTCTCCCCCCTCAACATTAAACAATTATTATAATAATCCTACTCCCTTCAGCATCATTACCCAAAGTGGAAAACTTGACAATTTCGGAGATCACCCCATTCAGCTTCCGTGTGTCCTGGGAGGCGCATCACCCTGACCAACAGGACAGCGCTCCCCCAACTGGTGACTTCAGCCACTTTCACATAGTGGTATCAGACTCAGGCTTACTACTGGAGCCCCAGGAGTTCACTGTCCCTGGCAACCAGAGCTTCTTGGATATCTGGGGCCTGATCACTGGCATAGGCTATGAGGTCAAAGTGACTGGGGCATCTGGTACTGGGCTGGTCTCGCGCCCCCTGACCACAGTGGCTGTGACAGGTACCACCCACAGAGGCGTCATGGCTGATAAAACTGAAGGGGGCATCTACCAATTTCTTTATTAGTTGGTTAAACGGAACAGAAAATGTAGGTTATTGTAAACACAATGAATTCGCCCTTTAGTGCCCCCTCAATAAAAGGTGTATGACGCCTCTGGCCAACCTACATTGTTTGACAGATCATATTGCACACAAGTAACTTCGAATTGAAATTCGTCCCTATACAAAAGGGCTTCTCCATCACAGTAAAGGGTCATTTTTAGGAAATGTTGTAGCTGTTTTTCAAAATTAAAACGCAGGTGTACTTTTACTTACTTAATGAGGTGATGGATTCCCAACCTCTTCTTTTAATGTATGACAAAATAGTAGTCTGAGTCCTTCCATAGTAACTGTCTGAGAACAGATGATATATTGATGCCCTCCATACCTTGCTTTGGTGGGGAAGCCCCAACACACAACCTGACTACCTCGTCCAACCTCTCACTTCCTTTTTCAGTGTGACCTGATTAACTCCTCTTCATCGTCTTCCTCCTCTTCCTGTTTGAAGCAGAATTGAGGTCTTGCCTGTTTTGAGTTTGAAGCTTAATTGTTAGAGATGACGTGAGTTCTATGCTTGTTCCTCTCTCCACAATATGAAAACATTAGGGGTGTGACCCGTATCGCCAAAGCCAGTATTGCCATACTTGATGACCCTTTTTATTACAAAAACAGCCATAATATTGGAAACAAATGTTGTGTTACCATTCAAACATGTCCATGTTTATTTTATTTATTTCCAAAGCAAGAATACTCTATAATAAATCCTAAATGGCTTTTTGTATTATAATTTGGCACATACATGTATACATTAATTATTATAATATATTTTATTAAATTATACTTTTTAGTGTCTACTTAGACTTGTTCATTATAACTTAAACTAAAATGTAAAATAACCTGGATAACTTAGACACTGGATTAAAAGTATAACAGTTAATTTACAGAAAAGTACTTTAGGAACAAGTCTTGTTATCTTTCAATCATGTCCAAGGTTTTTTTGAAAAAGTTTGAAAGGAAAAAAAGTGTTTGCTTGTATATGGCAATAAAAAAAACATGGCAATACTGTCACAATCTTAAAAAAGTGTTTTCATATTTTAAACAGTGTTTTCCCTCACACATATACAACAAATATGCAGTTTGTGAATTACACGAACTGAAAAGAAATTCACAAATCCAGTCTGTTTACAGTCATTTGTTATGGACTACACTGGATAAAAGGCATATACTGTAGTCTATATTTGGAAAACACAGTAAATCAACATTGCATTTTCAGCATGTAAAGTGTCTCTAACAGTTTTTTGTAAGTTAACTTTTTCCCCCATTTACCTTGGAATGAACTGAATGCAAAGTTGGAGTACGATAACGCATGCATGTGTGGATGGATTGTTTTGCCAAAACCCCTGGCTTGTTGCAACAATCATGGAGAACAGTAAACATTTAACTGGATGTGAAATTGTTAACTGACTTACAATAAATGTCTTCCCACAACTATGAATGAATGTGTCCATTTATCAATAAAATAACAAATGAATTTAAATTACATTGACTGCGCGCTAACTATTTGAAAGCATGGCAGTATTCTGGCAGCGAATTCATGAGAATTTAACAGGAGAACAGGGAGGCAGGCTACTTTCTTTTCCTATTTGCTTGTAGTCGCCGATTACCGCCGTCCTCCGTATTTATTGTATTTTGGGTAACTGTGTTTGGAATAATGCGTCGAATTTAAGAGTTATTCCCTTTCCAACCAGAGGCTGAACCAGAAGTGGAGCACATGTTCATCTCCGACATCACTTCAGATAGTTTCCGGCTGGCCTGGACTGTGGATGATGAAATATTTGATAGATTTGTTATAAAAATTAGAGACTCCACAAAGTTTGCGCATCCACAAGAATTCAACGTCCTCGGTAGTGAGCGAACCAAGGTCTTAAAGGGACTCGCCGGCGGAACCGAGTACGAAATTGAACTGTATGGTGTCACATTGGAAAAGCGCTCCCAACCAATTACAGGTGTTGCTCGAACAGGTATTTCTATCAGCAATCGCGGGTGCAGTCTGTCTATTGTCTGGTTTCACTGAACCCGGGTGTGTTCATTACCAATGGCAGTATTGATCTTTGTTTTGACTGAATTTTCTGCTAAAAAAATACGTTTTTTTTGTTTTCGTCAATCTTCAAAAACATTTCTTAATTGCCACTAATCATTCTTTGATGTGTGGGTAGGCATGTACATTATATTGTTCAAGAAGCCAAACAGTTGATTTATCATGTGTTTTGTGCTCATTTGGCTAAATATTAAGTTGATTACATTTTACTGCCTACTAAACTAATTAAATATCCAAATACCTTTCTTATCTCCAACAACTTTAACAAAATGTCTGTTTTGTTGTTTTAACATAGAAAATAGGGAGATTTCCTATGTTGAGCTGTATATTGCAGCAGGTTGCCACTAATTGTTCATTATATTCTGCCTTGGGGGGGTAGTGGGCCTGTTTTTTGCAACTGTTTTTTACTAGATTTCTTTGGGATTAATAATTACATTTATATTGATTTATGTACATTAATTCTAAACATTTAACTACTCATACCTTTAGGCAAATTATGATGATTTCATTTACTGAAATGAATAGTATTATTTATTTATTTATTATTTACTGAACGTATTTCTGATCAAGGAACAAATTAAAAAAGATCAATCTAACATTTTTGCCTGTGTGCTTGCCTCTTAACCCTGTCCCCATCCCGGTGCAGGCCTGGTTGCCCCAAGGGTTATCCGCTTCTCTGATGTGACTGATTCCTCCGCTATATTACACTGGACAATGCCTCATGCCAAAGTAGACCGCTTTCGCATCACCTATGTCCCACTTGAAGGCGGTGAGTGACATACAGTACCACTCACAGTCACAGTGAAGTCTAGCTGTTACAATAGGGATATTGTACTGCATTTATTACTTCAGGTCTCAAAGGACTTCATATTGCATAGAGGGAGGACAAAGGTCTCCCTCTAGTGGAGTACAGAGTAATCACAATAATTTAAAGTGCCTGTATCGTAAAACCAAAATATCTCAAGCAGCTACCAAGATAACAGTAACATAACATAATATCAGTTCATGAATATTGATAAAGATTAAGTAGCATAACTGACCCTGTTTGCTTCTCCGCAGGTAACCCTAAGACAGTGCTAGTAGATGGGACTGAGACCCAGGCCCTGCTTCCTAATATGTTGCCTGGAGTGACCTACCAGGTGGCCATATCCGCTGTGAAGGGCTTGGAGGAGAGTGACTCAGCAACAGAAACCATCAACACAGGTATGAGTGAATTCTGCGATATATATATATATATATATATTTATTAGTACTTCATCAGGCAAGTTGATTAGGAACCTGTTGTTTTTGCAGCAATGAACTGGGGGTGGGGGGGGGGGACTACTTTTGCCTGTAGAACTTAATATATAGTAAAATACTATAATATACTAAAAAGTCATATCCCTGGACCAAGTGTAAAACTTCTATTATACCGTTGTCACACTCTCCAATGTGCCACTCATTGCTGAGATATTTACATGCAAGTATAGACAAGCTTGTATTCCTAATTCTTATAATTGAAGAGCACAAGAAAACAGATTCAATTTTTTATATACCTACCCATTATGGACAAATAGCTATTTGTTGATCCAGTACAATCCCTCAAACAGAAAGCCCTTAACATAATAATCACCAATATATTGAAACACAATAGAAAGAAAAAAGTTTAGAATACACTACAGTATACAATTGCAGTATAAACAGTAGAGTAAATAATAGAAAAATATCTGTAAATACAATATGGCAAATACTACTGTACAGTTTACCACAGTAATGTCTACAGAAACCCTACAGTAAATAACCTGTTGCAGTAATCACAGTTATGTTTTTGAGAAAGGAAATACTATAGTAATATCATTATAATGTAACACAAAAGTATTTTTTTTTAAATGTTACTTACTATACTGTATATAGTATACATTTAAAGATATTGTAGTATTAGATGTACATTAAAGTCACAGTCTCATACAAACAAATTATATTTTATACACACTTAGCAGCACATATGTTACCCCTATACTCTGTCCCACACCTGTGAATTATTCCAGGAAAAAGTATGACATCACTGCATGGGGCTGTTTGCAGGTCAAGGCATTTTTATTACTAGTTTATTTGCTAACACTGATGTGGCTGCAGGCCTGTGTGTCTTAACAAGCCATTATCTCTTTAGGTCTGGACAAACCTTGGGGTCTTTCTGCTGTCAATGTTACTGACACGACCGCCCTGCTGTTATGGCAACCTGCTGTGGCCACTGTCGATAGCTACGTCATCTCCTACAGCGCAGATTCAGGTGTGTGTTTCAAAAGAATCCCAGGTCCCAGATTGCCAGCAGCTGACGTGTATTTGTGACCATGAACAGTTTGTATCACTGGTATTCCTCGTCACTAACCAAATAGACACAGCACACCAGATCTGTTGGAGGCTAACATCCTACATTAACATCCTCTACCGTATGCAGTGTCCCCAGTGATGAAGTATGTTTCTGGGAACACGGTGGAGTTTGAGATGGCCTCCCTGGTCCCGGCTACCCATTACACAGTTGAAATGTACGCCATCAGGGAGTCCCAGAGGAGTGGCACCACCACTACAGAATTCACCACAGGTTGCTCTACTATTACACACATTTTATTGATTTAACTCAGCAGTTTACTATTGTCCATGATTTCAATCTCTTTTTGATTGTAGGTGTGGATTCTCCTCATGACCTGGCAGCAAGTAACATTCAGACAGACAGCGCCTCGCTCACCTGGAAACCCCCAAAATCAGCCATCACCGGATACGTCCTCACCTTCACTTCATCCGATGGAATCGTCAGGGTACGCAAGTGTTTACGAGTCAACACACGCTGCTTACAATTCAGTCAACCATCAGTAGATATTTTGCTAATTGTAATGCAAAATGCTTTACATTATGAATAAATGTTGATATCGTTTGCATATAGGAAGTGGTCCTGAGCTCTACAGCCACATCATACAGCATGACCCAGCTGAGTGGCTCCACCGAGTACAGTGTCAGACTACAGGCCATGTCTGGAGACCAACGGAGCCCCCCCATCAACACCATCTTCACCACCAGTAAGTAGAATGCTCTAAACACTAAGTAGACTGCTCTAAACACTAAGTAGACTGCTCATAACACTAAGTAGACTGCTCTAAACACAAAGTAGACTGCTCTAAACACTAAGTAGACTGCTCTAAACACTAAGTAGACTGCTCTAAACACTCCCAGTGTCGTAAAAGTATTCGGCTGGTATTACCCGTTTGGAAAGTTCCTCGATAGAAACCAAATAAGCAGGTAATGGGAGTTCATAACTAACTATTCAACATAATTAATCAGTTGTTACTCTTTCTATTCATATAATAGATCACTGGTTGGTTATGAACTCTGTTTACCAGGTTATTTTGGTCTTAATTAGGAACTTTCCAAAACCTGTGAACTAAGCCAAACCCAGAAAATACGTTTGCTTTGTACTTTTTAAAACTCTGCACACCACAGATTTGACATTCACAGATTTACAATGGACCAATCTCAAGTGCTGCCCGAGTTTCATGTAGTGCACTGTTTGTTATAAATATGAATGTAAACCTGTGTGTGTGTGTGTGTGTGTGTGTGTGTGTGTGTGTGTGTGTGTGTGTGTGTGTGTGTGTGTGTGTGTGTGTGTGTGTGTGTGTGTGTGTGTGTGTGGGTGTGTGTGTGTGTGTGTGTGGGTGTGTGTGTGTGTGTGTTTGTGTGTGTGTGTGTGTG
>JACXGM010001949.1:0-50277 GCA_016801145.1 Umbra pygmaea | reverse complement strand
TGCCTACATTCATTTTTCCTATCTCCAAAGTCCATTGGACTCACACGGTGACGTCAGCGTGTGAAAATACCCCGCGAAATTTCAAATCTTGCTCTTACACTAGCCAGGCATGGGTAAAACATATCTCACTGTTCTACAAATGTCTGGGGGAAGCTACTAGCACCTCCAGATAGCTGTAGGGTGAAGTATCCCTTTAACTCCGTTACATTTTGATGTAGTCGAACATTTTGAACAGTTCAATTTCATCAGTCCAAAGCACATTGTTCCAAAATTATTCTAGCTTGTCAAGGTTTCCTTTGGCATACTTCAGACACTAACTTTTGAGATGAGGTATTAGAAAAGGCTTGCTTCCAACAACCTTCCAATGCAGATCCTTGTTGTGTAAGTTATGCTGTACCATGGACCGTGAACAATTATTACGTGTCAACTAAACACTTTTTTAAGTTCCATTGCAGTGACGTTAGTTCCAGGGATGGACTAGGACAAAAATTAGGCCCGGGACTTTGAAAGGAGCAGCCGGCAAGGGGGTGGCGCACGGACGCTTTATCTGTCGCTCCCCACGTCCGTCATTCACTCTGGGTTTCTTCTCATCTAAATAAAGAGGAACTCTCTCTCTCTCGATTGGACGACCGCGCCAGAGCGCAGTTTTGCGCTCCTGCGAATGCAACAGACAGTCCATTTCAGCTTACTTTCACCTGTTTTAATACGTCCAGGACTGTAACTGGCTGACCGGCTGCCAAAGTAAAATATGACGGCCCGTTCGGCCCATAATGGACCGGCCGTTCGGGAAAACTCCAGACCCTCCCGATGGCCAGTCCATCCCTGGGTAATTCTGTTGTGCATATCTGACCAGTTTTCTTTACAGTGTTTCTGATAGTTCAAATTGGCAGCTAGATAAACTGAGAGTTTATAGCCATGTCCTGTTTGGTGAAAGTTATTTTCAAGTTCTCAGACATCTGCTCAGAGGAGCACATGGTTGTTGAATCCAGGCAATACATCCATCACTGACAGATTAGAAGACATGGAGTTACTTCAGAGGAATAGCTAAACATTGGAAATGACTTCACCTGACTAATTGAAGCTTTAACAAGTCAATCAACCTTTGTGGGCTTTAGTAATCATCTTTTTAACAAGAAATTAGGAATGGTCCAAAAGGGTGAAAATTTGGATGTGACATTTGCTTATTATTTTGAATCTTAAATGAAGGCAAACAAATATTAATACTGTAAAAACATTTTGCAGAAGGGGGTTTTAGTTTTTACCATGTGTAGATCTGGTGAACTTCTGTTCAGAAAAAGATACATTGTAACATCATTTTTTCCAGGGGTGATCAAACCTTTGATACAATTTTATGTGTTGTATATTGAAGTAGATTGGCAACCGGAGCAGCACACTTTGCCGGGTTCCTGTCAGTTAATAACAGAAAGAAGATAGAGTGGTGAGTACTGTTACTGGAACACTAAATCTTGGTAAAAACGTTGCCTGGTCTGACAAATCTCAATTTGTGCACTCTAATAAAAAGAGGGATCCAAAAGGGTTCTTTGGCTGTCCCCATGGGCATATGCTTTCATGGTTCTCAAAACAAACATTTTGGGTAGAAGAACCATTTGGGTTTCATGTACGTAGAATCCTCAGTGGGAAGGGTTCTATATGTATCCAAAAATAATTTACAGAAACTTTTTTGATTCTTTTTTCAAGAAGGTGTTGTGACAAGCACATTGTAGAGTCAGAATTTGGCATAAACCGCATGAATTCACAGATCCATCCTGCCTTGTGTCAATGGTACACACTGGTGGTGGTGGTGTAATAGGATGTAATAGTATAAATATGTATGACCTCACTACTGTAAGTTCATGTTAGAAGACATTAATGCAGAATGGGTGGGGTTCTTAAAATGGCAGACAGTATAAGGCCTGCTCCATTGATTGTGTTGATACACTATGTAAAATTGTGCATACGCTTAGTAAATATTGTCCCCTTACCACTAAAAATATTATATTTCCACATAAAATGCAGGTTTCTGGTTTGAATTAAAATATTTCAATTCCTTAATTTTAGTGTGTTCAAAAACATTCTGAACTAATATTTGTGATTATAACCAACTACTATATTAAGTGGTCCTAACAACTTGCTGTCAATCTATTTTTACACAACAGTGGGCATTTCAACATTTGTAGATTTGAAGATGAAGAAGAAGATGTTATATACTGTACATGTTTGAAGAAACAAGAAACTATTTACTATATTGATATTGATAAGAGGCATGATGAAGCATGGTGAAAGGATTCCAAAACCATCTGAAAATTGACATGTTGACACCACCAAAAGTGAGTTCACCATTTTCCACTGTTAGTAATTTCAATGGCAAAGGCAAATGACAGTGGCTGCTTGCACATCGTTTTGGTAAAGTTTAGCCTCTGGTTGCCATAGGACCATTTACTTCTTTGTTCAACCTCACAAGATGAGGTTGGTACATTGTACTTTTTTGCATATACAAATGTAGATGTTTTATCAACAAAAAAAAGGAAGTTAATAAACAATTAAGAAGAATTGAAGTAATTGGGGGAATCTGTATTTTAAATCTTGCTTGAATTTCATATGTTTACTTTTGAAACATTATTTGCAAAGTATATTTTACATTAAAAAAAATCTCTTGGTTGAAATACTGAAAAAGCTAAATGCAAATAGTCCCCTAAATCTGTTTGTAAATTGTGCCTATTATTTTATACAGTGTACATTTGGGATGTCTGAGAGTTTTCCTCTCTTTTGTCTCATTGTGGTGTCCATAGTGAAACAAATAGTATGCTATGTAATTTCCTTGTACAGTATTCCATGTCATTCATGTATTATTAGCGTTCAGTTCAGTAATTCTTACTTATCTAACTTTTGTGTGAACAAAATAAAAATATTTTTTCTTAGACATTCACCAGTTTGACTGGCAGTTTGACTGGCAGTTTGACTGGCAATTTCTTTTTATTTATAATGTCCTCATCTTGTACTGTAAGTTTTTCCCTTTTGATTAATGAAATATTATTCATTGATTTTAGTGGATCCCCTGTTTGTTAATATCCACTGAGCATTAAAATAAATAAGTATAGTATATAAACCCAAACAGTTTGGAGAGGTACAAAGGGCTACCACATCAGTCGCCTGGGGAGAAATTACTTATAAATGTCTTGCTAAAGAATGACAGCACCCTCTCATTCTACTGAATTCAATCAAGCAACCCGACTAGACCTAGCCAGATATAGCGTATTGATGCTAAATAAAAAATATAAAGTGTCTGACTTTTAAATATTGTTTATTACATAAGCATAACTCAAAATAATCACAGATATTCTGATTAAATATAATTTAATCACACTACAAACACACTGCCCTGTCCTCCTCGCCAGGTTTACACTGAGAGCCTGGCCCTGTCCTAATAAGGGCCAAAGGCCAGTGCCAGCTGGATATCACTGATCTCTGGGTAAACACCGCCTCCCCATCTCCCCAAACCCTGCTTTGCATGCACACATTAGCTGTCCTGCACCCCTAACCGTCCGTCTCACGCCTCGTCCTCCTCGGCCTGTCTGTCCCTCTCCACTCTGACATATCTGCCAGTGTTATTTCACTTTTTCCTCTCTCTTCCTCCTTGGCTCTATGTCTTGTTTTTCAGCCTCTTCTCCTCGTCCCTCTCCATCACTTCCTGGCTGTCAGTTCTCCTATCGTATCTCTACTCCATCGCTCTCGCTCTCATCCGTGGTTGTGTCTCCCTGCTCAGCACCTCTGTGGAGACGCTGTTTATCGGGGTAATGCATTTATCACTGCTGCAAGGCAGGGCCTCACCTCCTGCTTTGAAATGGTGAGTAATGAAAGTGGAATCTTTTCTGACAACACTTAGTGTGTGGGTGCGTACAGGCATACACACACACACACACAACCACACACACAGGCACACACAGTATCCCTACATTTGTATGGATCAGCAATTGATTACCATTAAAAATACATATTTCTCCCTTAACCCCAAATCCCGTAATCCTAAAACTGAATCTAACCTTGAGTCTTAATTCCAAATTCTCTTCTGGACAGGAGGATGCCAGACGAGCATTTAAAAAACAAGAATACTACCGTCCTGTGCTAAGACCCTTAGCAACTGGCCCTCTGTCCCAAAGAGACTAATAAGACTCACCACCACTCCCCCTCCTTCTAGAGCTATACAATGGAACTATAAATGAATGTACAGGATACATGTACATGAATGTCATAGGATATACTCACAGTTTTACTCATTATTCATCCAAATGTACTCCCAACCTGTTGTACATACACCCATTATCTGTTACTTTCCATAGATTGAGTGCATCCCCCTTATATTTGTTACCAGTAGAAACAGGATTACAACTCTACAGTATGGTCCCAACATGTACTGTCAGACGTGGATCTCACACACAATTACATTAAAACGACTGCCGACTGCACATGCTAACGGCATGGCCCCGTTTCTCTGTAGAGCATTTGAGTATAGGCCTTTTGAACTCCTTTTTCCATGCACGCACATCCGCACGCGTGCACTCCCAGGGTGGGCATGCACGCAGAGAAACAGTGGGATGTAGGCCTGGAGCTCCTGAGTGTTTTGCAGCTTGGATCCACACCAGTAGTTTCCCTCGCTGCAGTATTGTTATTTAAATGTGGGAGAGCGATCAGCAAGCATTAATGGCATCCTCAGCACCGCAGAGGCAATTCCCCTCCAGTTTCCTCCTCACTCACACATGGCTCGTGGGCGAGCCTTGAGGGGCACATGAATACCAAATATCCCTGCCATCTGCAATGCAACAACATTTCCATGCTCATTTTGGCTTATTAGTCAGCAATACTCCAGTTTGAGTTGTTTTATTTACTTGAGATTCAGTAACAACAAATGGTGTATTCCTCAGTACCTGTCGATTATTACAGATTTAGTCGATGATGTAGAACATGCGTATATTGATAGTTGTGGCTGGATATGCTGATGTTGATAGTTGCAGCTATATATGCTGTTTGGTAGCATGTTGCTGTTTAGACAAAGGTTTTTGTTTGTTTGTTTGTTTTTTACGCTCTGCGCCATTGGATGAAACTTTCGGGTCAAGCCTGTCCCAACCTTGTCCATCTTTCAGAGTTTGACATTTCCGAAGTGATGTTTTCTCTGTCAAGGACAATCAGAGCCCAGCTTTAACACCTGTGGTGATAGGATCATTTTAGCTAGGTATAAAAAACAAAACATCTTACCTCAACCTTAAATACAATGAGACTGGACAAGCACCCCTGGCCATCGCCCTTTAGTCCTTACCAGCTTTGGTTGTCTTCCTACCAACTAGGACAATTGGCATAACATTCAACACATTTTCTGAATAGGCTGGTTCCCCGTTTCCTTTTCTTCACATTTGGTGTAGTAGACATCTTGACTAAGCATTGAAAAAATAAGATAATTTCTGGATTGTTAAAAAAAGAATAAATCAGACGAGATACATCAATGTGAACATATTAACAGGGCATTTACAAGGTATTGTGGAAGTGGTAAAATTCATTTACATCAACATTTATCTGTTTTGGCACAAAATTAGTAAGATGAAGAAACTATTCATGCTATATAACTCATTTAATTTGACAACTTCAGTGCACATTTCAAGAATACTCCTATTTGGAAAGATGGACATTTTATTTTGCACGCAATAATAACACAACAAAGAATAGCTAGAAAAATTTATTGTGGCGTAATTAAATTCCATTTACTTTTCTTCTTTTAAATTCTATAGTTATGTGTAAAATGGCCTATTGCATAATATGTTACTTTCATTAACAAAATAAAAAAGATTCTCTGTAACAATGCATTTTTCTGCAAATGAATGTTTGGATATCAAAAAATGCCTCTTTTCTACTGACATGCTTATGCAAAATGGCAAAAAAACAATTATGACAAGATTGGTCTTGGGTGCCTAAGACTTTTGCGCACTAGTGGTTGTATGTGTGTGTGTTGAGGGATGGGGTTTGTGTGTGTGTGTGTGTGTGTGTCTCACTATATGGGTTTTGTGTCTTTGGTTTGCCCTAGATATAGTATAGGAAGTGTTATTTAATGTTGTACATGAATTCCTTCACTACTGTAAAAGTCTCTATGGAAATGAAGGTCTGCTAAATGACTTACACTCACCTAAAGGATTATTAGGAACACCATACTAATACTGTGTTTGACCCCCTTTCGCCTTCAGAAATGCCTTAATTCTACGTGGCATTGATTCAACAAGGTGCTGAAAGAATTCTTTACAAATGTTGGCCCATATTGATAGGATAGCATCTTGCCGTTGATGGAAATTTGTGGGATGCACATCCAGGACACGAAGCTCCCGTTCCACCACATCCCAAAGATGCTCTATTGGGTTGAGATTTGGTGACTGTGGGGGCCATTTTAGTACAGTGAACTTATTGTCATGTTCAAGAAACCAATTTGAAATGATTCGAGCTTTGTGACATGGTGCATTATCCTGCTGGAAGTAGCCACACCCATACACCACCACCACCAGCCTGCACAGTGGTAACAAGGCATGATGGATCCATGTTCTTATTCTGTTTACGCCAAATTCTGACTCTACCATTTGAATGTCTCAACAGAATTCGAGAGTCATCAGACCAGGCAACATTTTTCCGGTCTTCAACTGTCCAATTTTGGTGAGCTCTTGCAAATTGTAGCTTCTTTTTCAAGTCAAAGTCAAAGTCAAAGTTGTTTATTTATCATATGCATCGAATAACATACATCATCCTATGCAGAGAAATTCTTTTGACATGGCACGGCGCATCTATGCTGTGGGCTTAAAAAAAATAATTACAACAAGAATATAGAAGAGTAGAAGTAGTAAATATTAGAAGTAGTAAATATTATAAATTTGGCATGGAAAATTTGGCAGTATTTTTTTCATGTTTGTCCTGTTAAAGTCTCCAACAACAATAAAAACAGACTCAGGATGAGCGTCCTGGCCACTTATTATTCCATATAGTCCCTCAAGCGCACGCGCCTTATCCGCCTGCGGAGGTATGTAGACTGCTGTGATTATAGCGGAAGTAAACTCCCGGGGAAGATAGAAGGGACGTATGTTTACAGTTAGTAGCTCCAGGTCCGGTGAGCAGTGTGTTGAAATAACTTTGGCATCCGAACCCCATTGAGAGTTAATCATAATGCAAACCCCTCCGTCTCTTTGTTTACCTGATTCCGAGGTTCTGTCCTGCCGGTAGATGGAGAAACCAGCTGGCGTAATAGCCGTGTCCGGGATGGTGGAATCCAGCCACGTCTCTGTGAATGCTAGCACGCAGCAGTTGGCAATGTCCCGCTGGAAGATTTGTAGTGGAGATGAGTGGTACCCGGTGGGGTCTTCTGCTGTTGTAGCCCATCCGCCTCAAGGTTGTGCGTGTTGTGGCTTCACAAATGCTTTGCTGCATACCTCGGTTGTAACGAGTGGTTATTTCAGTCAAAGTTGCTCTTCTATCAGCTTGAAGCAGTCGGCCCATTCTCCTCTGACCGCTAGCATCAACAAGGCATTTTTGCCCACAGGACTGCCACATACTGGATGTTTTTCCCTTTTCACACCATTCTTTTTAAACCCTAGAAATGGTTGTGAGTGAAAATCCCAGGAACTGAGCAGATTGTGAAGTACTCAGACCGGCCCGTCTGGCACCAACAACCATTAAATCACCTTTCTTTCCCATTCTGACATTCAGTTTGGAGTTCAGGAGATGTCTTGACCAGGACCACACCCCTAAATGCATTGAAGCAACTGCCATGTGATTGGTTGAGTAGATAATTGCCTTTATGAGAAATGGAATGGGTGTTCCTAATAATCCTTTAGGTGAGTGTATATTTAAATAATAAATAAATGTGATCCCTTACTACTGTAAAAAGTCTCTCTAGACAGCATGGTCTGCTAAATTACGTATTTTTAAATAATAAATAAATAATATAATCCCTCACTATTGTAAAAGTCTCTCTGGACAGGAACGCTCTGCTAAATTACGTATTTTTAAATAATAACTAAATGGAATCCCTTTTTAGTGTAAAAGTCTCTCTGGATACAAAGGTCTGCTAAATGACTTATATTTAAATAAATATCAATGTAATCCCTCACTACTGTAATGGTCTTTCTGGATGCAAAGGTCTGTTAAATGACTTATATTTAAATAAATATAAATGTTATCCCTCACTACTGTAATGGTCTTTCTGGATGCAAAGGTCTGTTAAATGACTAACAGTATATTTAAATAATAAATACATTTAATCCCTCACTACTGTAAAAGTCTCTCTGGATGCGAAGGTCTGCTAAATGACTAACAGTATATTTAAATAATATAATCTGATTCTGGGAAACAAGACCAGTGGATGTTGATATGAAACCTACAGTGGACTTGTCTGTGCCTTTTTAAGTGTGTCTGCTGTTTACTGTCCTCTGCCTTCATCCATTTAGGTAATCAGTTCACAGACTAAGGGTGAGCACCCCCTGTTTGGTCACCTGATTTGCAAATGGGTTTATGGGAGAATTTCCTGCCATGTGACCACACCTCCTTACTATTAGAAGCCCTGACGCGACATGCATGTGAACCAATCTCAATACTTTTGGCAGGTCAGAATAGCCAAATTCAGAATTGTCACACTATTGTCACACTAATACAGTATTCTGAAGCAGTTTACCTGTGATAGAAAAGACTGTTGATTCATACGTTTGGAATAAATTCCATTAAAACATTTTCTGTGAGCATTAGTAATTGATAGACACTATTTCTTTACTTTACAAGAACAGAATAGAATGATCCCGAGTGAAAATCAAATGTCACTTTTCTGAGCTTGAGATTCGTCTGTTCCTCATCCTGAAAGAGAAACTACCATGACACACATACAGTATCTCTTCTAGATAGGAATGATCTCTTTTACCTATCTTTTAGTTAATTATCTTTTAGATAGGTAATTTTCTTGGACAATCATGCTTATATTAGAAATCAGCAGCATAGTGTTACCGACTATTTATGAGTTCCTACACTGCATGGATGGATGACTCAGCTAATATACCGGTACACTTTAAAAAATGGGGGTTCTAGCAAGGTTCTTCATTGCATCTGAGGGTTCCAGGTAAAACCATGAACAGGTGAAGAACCTTTCAGGTACACAGAAGGTTCTTGATGTGAAATCAATGGATCCTAAAGGGTAGAGCATTTCCTGACCTATTAAAGCATGGTTAGCTTTCCATGTGACCCCTTGTTAGTTAAGAGGCCTGGGTTCAATACCACATGAAACATTTAAGAAAATAAATGTTTACATGTAAATAGAATTTTGATGTTAAATTGAAATTTGCAAATATTGCAGTGTATATTTCCTTTGAGTAGTAAGGTGATTTCCCATTACAAGTTTAGACTGCCAAGTCTACAGTATCTCCTGATTGATTCATTAAGCAACCACTGCTTGGAGTGATTTAATCCCCCACAAAGTTGTTAAATGGCTACATTTTCTCATGGTTCCAGGGAGAACTACTTCTATGGTTTTTTAATCCAGGGTTCTTAGCGAAAATAATGGTAATTTGAAAAGTAATATTGATGAGTGAAGATGTGTATCCTTCAATTCAAAGCTTGATTCAGGTAAGATAGTTCAGGGTAAAACAATACTGTCAGATGGCTGGGTGTCCCCAGGAGAGGATGAAGAAACACTGAACCATGTTCAGATTCTACAACTGTCATCTGAGTAAAACATCCATTGAAAACAATCTAGTATATTAACATGTGTAGTGATACAATTTCTCCACCAATTAGTCAATGCATAAAAGGAAATTAAAAGAAGAAAGAGGTCAGATGTTGTAGGCTCTTCCCAGAGGATCATTTCTATTTATCATGGATTTTCACATGGATTTTATTTCAACATTATTTAACCAGGTGGACTGATTGAGGACTGATTCTCATTTGCAACAATTGAATAGGTAACACTTGAGCATAGCTGTGCAAATGATATTGTGCACATAACTTAAAAGGAATAACTGATTGTGCAGATAAACATGTGCAAAATACACCATGAACAATATGGACTCATTTTATTTCCTTTCTTTATAAATGTCACTCTCTTGGACAATAGTGGATGGAGAAAAGATCCTTGAGGAAAACGGTTTGAAATAATGGTGCAACCTTCGAGTGTGAGCCTCATAATAAAATGTTCCCCTGTGATCTAAAGAAATTCAGCCACCAAAAAGTATATTATTTTGGATCTGAATGATCGCTCTAATTTCTATGTTTTCCTGTTGCATCTTCAGAGGTTCATAGCCCATGGCCTTCACCTCGAGATTAAATGGCCTGATGACTCCTTGCTTTTCAAATTTCAAGTCCACCTGGATGTGTTGATGGTCTAATGTCAACTTGAGAATTCCTGTTCTGTGTGGAATATTGTGAATGTTCATCCTTGAATGACAGAGAAAAATTAATTTGTACATAACCAATAAAGATAAACTAATGCAAATAAAACATTGTATTCCACTCATCTTTCAGCACAAATCACTATGACTACAAAAGATATAGCCATATATGGACATGCCAACAATATCCTCCAGGAAATAAGCTTTCTAATGATATATGAGTCAACATGGCAGGTTTTAAAAATAGGGGTTGAATGTCTACAAGAAACATGTTAACAAAAATGAAAATAGAGTTCAATTGACGGCGTGCCGATAAAATTATAATTATTTGTATAAATTAGTTGTGATTTATTTGTGCATTATGCAAGTATACATGTTAACATGGCAAACTATCCAAAAATCTGAAAATAGACAGATGAATGCAAAATCCTCAATTTACAGTGGTGTCTGGCTTTAGAAGTTTAAGAGCAGCATGCTATATATTATGTATTTAAGGTTGTATAGGATTTTATATAGGTTCCATTCATGTATATAATAATAATATATACTTTCAAAGGACCACTGACAACAATGTATCCCAGGAACCAATATGGGATATATGAAGAAATATTAGATAAAGGTTTCATTCAGAATGAATATAAGATCCATAAAGAACCACTTACACTGAAATATCCTGAGAACCATTTGATATAGGATTCATTCAGAACTGATAAGAGATATATGAAGAACCAGTAACAATGAGATCTCCCAAGAACCAATATGAGATCACAGCAGAACCCTATATTAAAGGTTGGGTTATGAACCAATATTGGATCTCACTATACCATTCAAGGATTTTAGGACAATTTATCAAATGTCCCGCTAGCAACCAATAAGAGATCTTACCAGAACCATTATTGGATCTCACATGACCCCTTTTCTATATTACAACCCGGATTCCAAAAAAGGTTGGGACGGAATGGAAATGCAAAAAAAACAGTCATTTCAAAATTAAATTCATCCTGTACTATATTGACAACACATTATCAACACATTATGTGTTTTACTTTGTGAATTTAATTTATTTAGAAAATAAACACTCATTTCAAACCTGATGACTGCAACACACTTCAAAATCTTTGGGACAGTCCACTGTTTACTGTTGTCCTTTCCAGGGATTTCAAACCACATTCTGCCTGGATTACAAGCACATGGTTACATAAGCCGAGAGTGTGGGTGCTAGCATGGCCTGCCTGCAGTCCTGACCTGTTTGAAAATGTGTGGTGCATTATGAAGTGCAAAATAAGGCAATGAAGACATTTGTGCAGCTGAAGACATACATAATGGATGAATTGGGAGGAAGTCTGCTTGTTAAACTGAACCAACTGGTAAACAGTCAACTGTCCCAACTTTTTTGGAATGTGTTGCAGTCATTAGATTTGAAATGAGTGTATATTTTCACAAATAAATTAAATTCACAATGTAAAACTGTAAAAACATAATGTGTTAATAATGTATTTTCAATATAATACAGGGTAAACTGAATTTTCAAGTTACTCAGTTTTTTTGCATTTTTCATATCGTCACAACTTTTTCAGAATTGGGGTTGTAACTAGTTAGCCAGCTAAAGAAGCATGAGGAACATTTAGTTGTCCTACGTGATTATTTCTGTTGTGATACAGCACGTGTATTATGATTCATTACCTGAAATCTACTGTATCGATGCAACCAGTGTCTTGTGGGCTTTATGGGCGTCTCAGCCCATAAGAGTGCACTGTGCTAATAAATACAGTAACCATTATTTGAAATTGGGAGAACTTGAGGCAGAACTTGACTGAAATATTCACAAAAAGAAATAGTGTTTGCTGCAGCAATGCCTTTCCATATACTTTTAATGTATTTGCAAATAAATTGCCAGAACATATGGCAATGGCATGGTCAAAATAGCGCTTTTTAGTTTGGGTGTAAAAGGGGTATCTGGCTAACTAGGCACAGTTAAAAGAACACATGAAATAGGGTTTATTTATTTATTAACATCAAAACCAAATATTGATTTCATTTTAAATATATCATCAGGTTTTACTCATGACAGGACTTTTCGGTTACCAATGACAGTTGAAAAAATAATTTACAAGTTCTCGCCTTGATATAAAATATGTTAGCATGTTGTAAGGGTGATGTCATGCAGGGCCGTTTCAATACACAGCTATCGCAGTATTTAAGTACAGCAACTGCACTTCACACGTCCATGCTGTTACTTCAGACCCCTGATGTATGTCAGAACACCACAGTCCTAATTATTGTCGTTATAAAATGATCCCCTTCCAGAAAAGACCAAGCATGGCTCCTGTGTGTCACAAGCTTTCCACTGGCCTCTCAAGGAACGTGAAGTCCTGACTCCGCCTACACTGACTCCATGAATGCATTAACCCTTTTTTTAATTTGGATGTTTTTAAATATACAGTATATTGTGTAGGAGAGAGAGGACGACTGGAGAGTTAACTTTGACTTTCCACACCGGTATTCACAACAGAGGCTTGAGAACTACAAGCACATTTCCGAATCTGACTGGCCAGCGTGTCTTGGTCTCAAAGGACGCATCTAAACACAGTGTCTCAAAACACTTTAACGATGCTGAAGACTTACAAGACATCATCCCGATGGTCTGGTTCCCTCTACTCTGACGAGAGAGTTACAGAGGAAAAGAGGGAAAGAGTGTGATAGAGGCAGGAAGAGAAGGAGAGAGCAGGATAGAGGGACAGAAGGATGGAGAGTAAGAGAGAGCTTGGTTTTGAGGGGGTAGTAGTAGTGCCCTGATTAGTCTGGCAGCCACGGTGTCAGACACTTGGCAGGGGGTAGACTAGAGGCTTTGTGTGGACGCGTGTGTTTGCATGTGTGTTTGCATGTGTGTGTGAGTGGGGGTGCTTCAGTCGGAAACACTGTCGAGGCCCCACAATAATGAGTACATAGAGGCTTACTGCAAGGATCTACTGAAGCTCCTTCACCAGTAACGGCTTTTACCCATCAACTACGGATCGGCACAAAACACAGGAGGTTCATTTTCTGCCTGCCTGTCTGTCTGCATGCATGCCTGTCTGTCTGACTCGCTCTCTCGCTAAGGTCCAGAAACTCCAATCCGAAGTGTTCAGTCTCAGTCTGTCAAATGACTGGAGGGCTGACAATCCACTGTCAACATCCATCTCAACAGTTTATATCACTGTCCCATGTCACCACACCACACTGAGCAGAGCCAGCTCACATTTGTTATAACCCCCAAAAACACTACCTAATGACTCTCCCACTGCCAAGCCTGTTAAATATGCTGCCACAACCCCCTTAACGCCCCCATTTTGGTTCTCCAAATGACCAGAACATCCTTGGTGAAGTGGAAACTGCATATGTTATAAACCCCAACACCAGATGAAATTCGGAAAGCATGCAATATGCTTTCCATGATCCCCCCTGAATACTAAGTGAGAACTGGCTGAGTGATCCAAATGTCTGCTGGTAACTAGTCTGGCCATGCATACTGAAGCACACCAAGTCAGTCAGTCAGTCACACATACTGTATGTAGGAGTTGTTATGAAGGTGCTCAGAGAAGTGTGAACAGTCACGTCTAGTCCAAGTGATAATCCAGTGCTTCTCTGGCGTGTTTCATTAACTTCACACACACGGGGGGCGTGCGTGCGTGTTTATGCACACTTTCAATTACTCTTTCTTTCTCTTTGCGCACAGGCCCACTCTACATGTCCACACACACGCACAAGCCTTTGTGTCTGTGTCCAGGCCTGCATTGTATCTGCATGAGGCTGAGATAATGGCATCTGTCGCTGCTCCTTTAGTCAGTGAGGTGGCTTCTGCTGCTCTGCCCATTAGCTGCCTGTTGTCCGACCTGGACGACATGCTCTACTGGCTGATCAGCCACAAGAATACAGGAGACGTCTGGCTCTCCTCTTCCTCCACGTACCCTCTGCCAGTAAGGAAGAGGATGGGAGGATAATAAGACAAGGGAGACAAGGCCCAAGCCACGGATACCCCTGCCCCCGTACAGAGACCCATATTCTTGACACAATGGCGTGCAATAGCCTCAACTAAGGCTAGACCAGGTCATCAAATCTGTGCACTAACTAACCTTCGTCTGTTTTCTAATCTAATGTTAAGCGTTGATACCATCCTAATTAGTTCATCCTAATAATCGTACACACCGATTGGATGTATGACACCCAAGAGAAAGAAATCAATTAGCGGTTTTAACGTTTGTCAGAAAATTCCAACTTGCCAAACCAAGACGCCTTCATTTCCTCTTCATCATGTGGCTCATAATGACGCCGATGGAAAAGATAAGTCACTGGACTAGAAGCTTTATTAAGAGTTTCGCGACAGGATCACCGGTGTAATGACTGCATGCACATAAGATAAAGGTTCCAACAGATGTGAGCTCTCTTGCAATGTAATGGAACGAAAGAGTGACATCACAGACAAGAGTAGTAGGCCTGTGTTCTAGTGGTTTTATTTCATTACTGGTCGAGTTTCCTTATTAGATGGGGTGGAGAAGCGGGGAACAACCGTCGGTTTTGATAAAGCAAGGCAATTTCAGGGGCTGCTATATTGCCAAATTACAGTTGTACATCATGCTGGTCTCTCCTGCTCGTTGTGCAAGTGTGTGATGTTAACATTTGATTTGCATGTTGCCGACCACTGAGAGGAAGTGTGGGTTTGAGGGATATTAGTGACTAAAATGTAGACACTAGCACCATCTAGTGACTGGGGTGTTTTAATATTCACAGTGGTCATTTTAGAGTGCCGAATGGAGTTTTAAATGTGACTGATTATAATAGAATTCACCTGAATATGTTGGACAGTCAAAGTTTTTATTTTGTTGTATGACTTTTATCATTACATTTTCCTTTGCTTATAGCCTAGAATCTGGTACAGCAACATTGAAAAGACATTATAACAATGATATAAACAATTGACCACATGACCAAGGCAGGCATTCGAGTGCAAAAACAATGATTTCAACAGTTTACCACTTACAGTAGATGTTTACATTTAAGTCATTTGCAGATGCTCTAATCCAGAGTGACTATTTTTTATTTCCAACCAGTAGTGTACCTCTTTCTACCCTCCCCTTATTAATCACAGAAAATAGCAGAAAGCACCTTTGATACTATAAACATATACCTTAAATATTTACATACATCTGGCAGCTCGATAGTGCTTAGTCTCCACCTACATTTCATTGATGGATGACTCCAGAACGTCACAATACAATTTCAGATTCCTTGGCAGTTACTACAGCACATGTGAATGCATTATTTATCTCAAATTAGTGCCTATTTGAGAAGCCATCAAAGCAACATGCGAAGGTTGGAGGAGAGCTTAAAGAACCACGGGGAAGCCGTCACCAGGATTAATGCAGGATTTTTATAAGAAATTAGAGGCTTAATGAAGTGGGTAAAAAAGCTGTCAGTTTTTTATTGCATCTAAATTGTGGAGAAGTGGTGTTTAGTTGCCTCGACTACCTCTGCACATAATGGGTCGTGACAGTGCCTGTGAGGCTTATTGAACTTAACTGGCAAGGCACTTTCCTAGCGGCTCTATTCGGCTGATATTTTGCACCGTGAACCAATAAAGGGTTTATGGTTTATTATAAAACAAGTTCAAAACCTGAATGCTGATTGGCTGAAAGTCATAATTTACAAGATCATATACTACGGTTATGACAAAACAAATACTTTATACTGTTGTAATTCCATTGGTACCTGTTTTATAATAGCACTAAGGCTCATCAGGGGATTACTTAAACTGTTACAGATGCAATTACAACATTAAAACATTATGTGATGTCATAACTGACTCATACCATCTCAGATCCAAAGGTCAGCCAATCAGCATTTAAAAGTAAAACCAACTGGGTTTTAAGTAAGCAATAAGGAATTCAGGGGGTGTGGTATATGGCCAATATAGCACAGCTTAAAGCTGTTCTAAGGAACTACGTATCACGGAGTGCCAGAGCATTGCTTAGCCATAGTATATACACTGATCAGCCATAACATTATGACCTAATACTGTGTTGGTCCCCCTTTTGCCACCAAAACTGCAGCCCCATATGCAACAAACTGCAATGAACTGTGTTCTGACACCTGTCTAGCAGAATCAGCACTAACGTTTTCAGCAATTTGAGTTACAGTAGCTCGTCAGTTGGATCGGACCACACAGACCAGCCTTCGCTCCCCACTTGCATTAATGACCCTGTCGCCGGTTAACCACTTTTCCTTCCTTGGACCACTTTTGATAGGTACTGACCACTGCAGACCGGTAAAACCCCACAAGAGCTGCAGTTTAGGAGATGCTCTGACCCAGTCATCTAGCAATCACAATTTGGCCCTTGTCAAAGGTGCTCAAATTCTTACATTTTCTGCAAATCCCATTTTTCCTGCTTCCAACACATGAACTTTGAGGACAAGATGAAGAAGCAGGAACAATGGGCAGGCATAAGGATTTGAGTGACTTCAACATAGGCCAATATGTGATGGACGCCTGGGTCAGATGAAAAGTGATCCAAGGAAGGAAAAGCTGTGAACCGGTGACCGAGTCATGGGCAGCTAAGGCTCATTGATGCATGTGGGGAGCAAAGGCTGGCCTGTGTGGTCTGATCCAACAGACGAGCTACTGTAGCTCAAACTTCTGAAAAAGTGAATTCTGGTTCTGATAGGTGTCAGAACACAGTGCATCACAGTTTGTTGCATATGGGGCTGCTGATTTGGTGGCAAAAGGGGGACCTACTGAATATTAGGCAGGCGGTCATAATGTTATGGCTGACCAGTGTATGTGTTATGTATCACAAACCTACGAGAAGTATCGTTGCTATTATAAATCGACTACCAAAGCAATTAGAGCATTTGAAATTGATGTGATTTCATACCTGTGGTACCCAGGCTGAACTACTTCAACAATCAGCATTCAAGGTTCAAACAAACCTGTTTTTTAGAACCTGAACATCACTTTTAACTACTCAAATTGAATTTCTGTGGGTCCGTGCGGCGTAGCGGGCTAAGTCATTGCATTCTAGGACTGTCTACGTCACGATGGTCATGGGTTTGAGTCTGACCATGGGGTCTCTGACTTTCCCCGACCCTCCTGCATCAGGCAGCGCAAATTGGCACAGCGCTGCCCGGGATTTGGGTTAGATCATTCAGATTGTCTATCCTACCACATCGCTCTCCAGTGACTCCTTGTGTTCAGATCGGGCACCTGCAAATAAAATTGTGGAAGTATAGTCGGCTCGGGCGACATGTGGTTTGATGAACCATGTGCGCGCCCCTTGTCATCCCACAGATCTGTACAAGATGTTGCGGCACCATTGTGCCAATGAACAGAGTGTAGTCATGGTATACCACACCTCCTCATTACTTACTGCTACAGTACATTACAACCATGACGTACAGATATACTGCATCCTTTGATAAGGAACAATATTCTGTATAGAAAATATTTTAGCATAGAATCCAGATGTTTTATACAAGTTTCATCTATTGCATTTATTATAAAACATTTTTTCAGTATTTTTTACAAACTTACTTGACCTTTAGCATACATTGTGGACAAAGGGCTACTCTGTTGAGGGCACATTCTTCTAGGTTGAACTAGACAAGACAGCTAGTCTCTCCGCCACATGTTTCTCAGGTGGACCCTTCTAACAGTAGAATTGAAAACATTGTGTTATAGAGTATATTGATAATATTAATGTTCATTATATGCACAAATCAAACTCTAACCTTGAAATTAACTAACAGTGAATTAGTCAGTTTCACCACAAATATGAACTGAAATGAACTCAATTAGGGCATGCAGTAACGTGGCACCATCTAGCGTTCATTTTCAGGTATGATGAAAGAGCCTGGGGATTTGGCAACCCACCGGAGCCTGAACGCTCTGCTAGATACCAGCTTTCTTACATGTCTACCAATGACCTAATATTCTAAACATCAAGTAAAAAACACGGACAGACATTCGTTTTTGATGTGCAACAGTTTATTCATGTGAATGATAAAACCTTTGGCAGAACAGATAACAACCTAACAGCAGATTTACCATAGTCTCAAATGTCAGCTATCTGTGAATAAAATGAACACACACTAACACAAAGACAGCTGATTTTATTGTGGTCACCAAGTCAGAATAAAGCTATTTGGTCATTTTACCAAAGGTTTCATTTAATTTGTTAGTTGTGGTCTCCATTTACAACAGTAAACTAAAATGTGTAATGCTATTTTGAAAGCAGTTTAGATTGAACACATGCTTGGAATGGCTTTTTACATTTGCTTCAGCCGTGTTCCGTGTGGATTTCTGTGATAAAACCACAAAATAAAGACAAATCCCAAAGCTAGTGATAACAAATCTGTATGCCAAGAAAATACATAATACCACATTTTATATCCATTACAGCTGTGTACTACTTTCAAGCCTTCTGTATGGATGCATTTACACAAGTGGACCAATTTTGATGCTTTCCAAAAAGAGCAGTAAAAAACTAAAATGTTATTTCTGTGTTTTGTACGATATTGAAAAGGACTGATTTAATTAAGTTTGTTAAAGAATAAACACATTTGACCCATTTCAATTCACATATAATTACAAACAAAAATTTTAGACAAATCATATCTATGCAACAGACATTTTATTGGTCTAATGAACAATCAAATCAATTTGTATTTGTTTCATCTGAACTGTATGTGTGAACGGTCCTATGAAGTTCAAGAGTGCTGTAAAAATGGATTGAACTGGATAAATTAATATTTCACAAAACAGATACATGTAGAGGACTGAAAATTCTGCTAGATTCTCACTAATCGGACTTTGGATCAAATTAATAATTAATATATTCTCATATCTTTTTTCAGAGTAGATGAAAAGGTAAAAAGCTAAGTTAGTGAAAAGGAATCAGAATAGAGCTGCTAAAACGCATCAAATACACTTCTCCTTTTACACCGAAACACTTTGCAATCAAGGACGAAGACAACCTGACATCCAGTTCCTACATCAGCATGTCCTCCAGGTGACCTAATTCAGACACTGTCATGAAAATCTCCACAATCAGAACAGTTTGGACAAAACTACAAGAGAACCTCGAAGGGAAAAAAATGACAACTGTTTTCTGTCTGAGTCAGTTGGCAAGATGAACATGCGCCAGAGGATCGACTAGTAACAGCATCAAGGTTTTTAAAAGTAGTGACCAGTGTTTTATTGCATTCCATTCCTCATTCATAACCACAGTCGAATTCCATCCTGAACACACAACCGGAATGGAAAGATAATATCAGAGACCACTCCTGGTTCAGCCTGGTCCAAGAGCTAGCTGTGCCATCTTGCCAACTACTACAGTCAGTGTCAAACCTTGGTTAAACTGCACAAAGAGCTCTGTCACCAGGCTAAATTTGTTACCATCAAGAAGAGCATACTCATGCATGAGTTGCACCCATTACAAGATGTTAGCTTAGTTATTGTTTGATGGCATTTTGTCTAGGGCTGGCATCCAGGCTGGGCAGTGTAGCAACAATTTCCTGTCAGACTATATGGCTTCAATGGTTACCTACTATGTGCGGAGAGGAACATAGCGAGAACATGTTTTCTATAACTCGTTTGACAGGCTAAGAATAAGCAAATGGGAAATCTCACCAAAACCAACATTTATTTCACCTGTACAAGATTCTAGGAACCATATATCTTACAGTGTCTAAGAACAGATAGCCGGTAAAAATTATTTGTTAGCTTAGTTGTCCAACACGGTGTAGAGTTAAACATTAGAACTATGCTAAAATACTAGGGTTTAGTTACAGATTCATAATCACGAAAAATCCTCTCAGCCACAATGACTTTCGACATTATCCTCCAAATAATAAAATAATCTTAAAATCTAATTTATAAGCCAATGTTTTGATAAACGTAAGCAAATAATTCATACATTTATATCTCATGCTGACTTCATTATGCAAATGCTTACGCCCTGTGTTTTATTTTGAGCAAATCTATGTGAAACCCCACCCACCGAGAGCAGTGATTTAGTCGAGAACAACGGAATTAAACGCAGTACACTACACCGCGTTCCAAATTATTATGCAAATTATATTTTACACTGATTTTCTAATGCAAATGACAGTCAGTATAATTTTCAAGTCACCAACCTCTAGGATACGTCAAATTTCTTTGAACAAACCACCCAATGAAAACAGTATTTAAAAAAAGTAGTTGTAAGGAACTAAAAATGGTCATTTGTAGAATTTGCAGCATTAGGAGCTCAGATTTACTTAAATCATAAGCTATTTCAAGGCAATTACATGTTAACATAGGACTCCTTCTTTGATATCACCTTCACAATTCTTGCATCCATTGAACTTGTGAGTTTATGGAGTTTCTAATTGAATTTCTTTGCAAGATGTCAGAATAGCCTCCCAGAGCTGCTGTTTTGATACGAACTGCCTCCCACCCTCATAGATCTTTTGCTTGAGGATGCTCCAAAGGTTCTTTATAGGGTTGAGATCAGGGGAGGATGGGGGCCACACCATGAGTTTCTCTCATTTTATGCCCATATCAGCCAATGACACAGAGGTATTCTTTGCAGCATTAGATGATGCATGAAGACAATTTTGCTATACGGAAGGCACAGTTCGACTTTTTGTACCATGGAAGAAAGTGGTCAGTCAAAAACTCTATATACTTTGGCAATGTTATTTTCACACCTTCAGGGACCCTAAAGAGGCCTACTAGCTCTCTCCCCATGATTCTGGCCCAAAACAGGACTCCCTCACCTCCTTGCTGACGTCGCAGCCTTACTGGGACATGGTGGCCATCCACCAACCACTACTCCATCCATCTGGACCATCCAGGGTTGTACAGGGTTATACATCAGTAAACAAGACTGTTTAAAAATTAGTCTTCATATATTTCTGGGCCCACTGCAAACGTTTCTGCTTGTGAGCATTGGTTAGGGGTGGCCGAATAGTAGGTTTATGCATGCCAATGGAGGATCCTAAACCTTGAGGTTTGCGGGACTCCAGAGGCACCAGCAGCTTCAAATGCCTGTTTGCTGCTTTGTAATGGCATTTTAGCAGCTGCTCTCTTAATCCGATGAATCTGTCTGGCAGTAACCTTTCTCATGATGCCTTTATCTGCACAAACCTGTCTGTGTCTGAATCAGCCACAAATCTCTTCACAGTACGATGATCACTCTTAAGTTTGTGAAATATCAAATGTCCATGGCATTACACTTTTCTGCAACAGAGATCCTTTTTCTTTCCAAAATTGCTTGAAACCTGTGACCTGCTTAATTATGTGGAACATCCTTCTTTAAGTAATTAACACAGGTGTCTGATTGGATCACTGAAATCAAAGAGCCCGGAGACACAATACCATCCATTAGTTTGATTTAAAAACAAAATATTTTATATTTATGATGTTTAATTCCAATTTGCACAATCATTTGGAACGCGGTGTATTAAAAAAATTCAGTTGTCACAGGGATTAGTATACTTCCTTAATCCTTATTGATACATATCCAAGCAGTTCGGTAGAGCTAAAGTTACATCAATTAGCTTACAATGTTGCTAAACATGTATTCACATTATAAGCGCAGATGTGCGCACGTCAGGAGGGTAAGCGTGAACTTTCATGAACTGGAATGGCATACCGCACATTGGAACAGGTTCATGTGAGCTGTGGTTTCCCAGAGAAATATCGAGAAGAGTTTCTGCATTACTGTACACAGACTCAGCAGGGAGATGCATGCCACGAAATCAGCCACAGACAGTCTCGACTCGTTAACTAGATTTTTGATGACTGCAGTATTTGTTATAATGCTTATTAATGACAAGATTTAGGGAAATTAGGAATGATATGACATCAGATAGGGTATAGTAATAGTAATTTCCCTACATTTTATCCATTTGCTCATTGCTGGTTGGATTATTTTTAGGATAATATAGAACACTGAGTGAGAAGCCTTGTGGAATACTTAACATTAGATGGGGCAATTTCTCTATATGACACACAAATGCAACATTGTCCTCCAAATAATAATGAAAAAATCTTTAAATATAATATAAGTCAACATCTTGATAAACGTTTCCATCTCGAAAAAACTGAATGTCTTATCTTTTTCGGACCATGGCAAGATTTTTTTAATCAAACAACTTACTAATGATCTGTATTGAAGATCCGGACAAAAGATACATCGGCAGAATGTTTTAGAATAAGATCAGACGAGCCGTGCAACCTGGTAATTGTTTAGTTTTTTGGTGCAAAGGAAAAGATGGGCTCTCATACTAATGTCTATTACTGACCTGAGAATTCAGCTGTCCTTTCATCTTGATTGCAAGTGATTAATAAAATAAACTTATGGACACCTCCAAGTTGTAAAATTCTATTCACTCTTGTCTTTCTGGTGGTAGGAAAATCAGTCCAATGGAGGCAGCCACATTAACGCACAAGTAACTTAGACTTTAATTCTTTTCAAAGGAGGTGATTATTTAACATATTACTATCCAGTGATGTCTAGTCTACCATGCTATGTAGCTCTGAAAAGTTTAACATAGACAGCTGTAACCATATCTACATTACATAGTACAGGTGCAAAAGATAAGAGTCTGTGGTGTTCGTGTAGGGGAAGCTCAGGCTGAAATACACGGATGCCAGGCGGCGGTGGTTTGAGCCCTGGGTCTGTCACTGTCTAAGCCCTTCCTCCCTGTCATCTCCATACCTGTAGAAGCCAGAGACAAATTACTCATGTGGTTTTTGATTTATTGACTCTTGTTTTTCACGTTGCAAACTCAGTCCAAATGCGGCAGCCAACATCATAGACACACTTGCAGTTTTATTTTCAAGCGAGGTGATTTAACATAGACCACATATTTCTCTCCAGTGATGTCTAGCCTACCATTCTATGTAGTAATAATAATAATAATAATTATAAATGACACAAAGTGCTTTACATACTAATAGGGGGCAGCCGATCTCATTCATACCAATATAACTCTGCAAAGTTTGACGTATACAGCTATAACCATCTAAATTTAAATATAATGTTTAGTCACATGGTATTACACAGGACAGGTGCATGTAGGGCTCGAGCCCCGGGTCTGTCTATGCCCTTCCTCTGTCTTCTACATAACAGTCTCCCTAGCCTCTGCTTTCTACTGTCCTCCATTGGTATGGAGTTGACCGAGTCTGTGTTTAGTAAAGCAGTAATCCCGTTCCCAGACACTTCTCAATCCACTCTCGCTCTGTCTCAGATGCGGGTCGGCCAGTTCATTATATTTACCAGTGAAAGAACCACACTCTTAAAGTCGTTTCAATGTGCGTTTCCGGTTCATGCTTAATTCACAGCTGAGCTGTGCTTAAAATGTGAGTAAAAGTTTAGCAATGTAGTTAGCTAACTGCTACAACGTATAGCTCCACTGAACTACTGTACTTCTAATTCGAAATTTGCGAGGAGACGACTTGTGTCGGTCAGTGCAGTCTGGGTAACAGAGTTTAGGGACTCCCAGCAAAATGTGTGCGTGGTTAACACCCATTTGAATCAAGAGCTCAATCTTATTACCCAGGGTGCACTAAGGGACGAAAATCCAGAAGACGTGGAAGGCTATAGGCCATTCAAGAATTGGACCGATCCATTGAAATGTATTAGTCTTTGAAGATGTACAATGAAGCGTACCAGGAGTTTATGAGTCTGCATGAAAGACTACTGGCACGCTACATTGTAAACCGAATAACTCCTGGTACTGCGTTTGTGTGAGTACTGGCCACACTGGTGATAGGTATCCCTACCCCTATACCCTTCGCATTAATTAAAACAGAAATAATGTCACTTTGTTACAATTTTTGTGCCTGAAAGGTGCACTGTACAATCTTGCATAGGAAAAACAGAACTAGCTACTTTCTCTTTCATTGACCAAGATTTTTTTTAATCTGAAGAATCAGATTAGGTGTGACAATGATTTCCTACACTAAGCAGTGCTCATTTTGCAATTTAAACCAGACTTGCAACAAAGGCCTAACGAGTTGTGCTTTCAAAGGGCACGCACTGGTCCATCTTTGATGTAAATGATCCATTTTAGACTGCTCTTTTTTTTAATGTAAAGAAATAAATGTTTACGGCATTTGTATGCCGGTCAAATGAAATGGCACCTTTTGCGTATTTCGAGCAATATCTGAGGTGTGTGTGTGTGTTTGTCAGAGGGAATAGGTGTGTATAACAGGGAGTAAAGGCAGTGAATGTTTATGAAAATGTGTACTGTATGACGCAGGGGATTCTGTCAAGCATTCTTAAAACTGTAATATGGTTTACAGTCCCACAATAACAATATTTGTATAGTGCGCTTAGATTTTCTTTGTGTGCGCCTACATTTTTCAATGTAAAAATGCCAGCGTAGAGCCCTGCTCTGGCCACATGCACACATATACGCTCGCACGCACCAGAAGCAGAACAAGTGAGAATCACCACAGTCCCTTTTGCACTCTGTTGAGTATCTCCTCAGAAGTAGTGAAACCCGTAGCACAGTGTTGAGCAGCGGACAGGTGAGTAGTGAGAAAGAGCTTGCATCCAGCAAACTCAATCTAAATAAGGCCTTCTTTGAGAAAGTGTTACAATATTACGTGTGTAAACCAACCATTTCTTAGAGCTGCAAGTCTGCAAAGGGTTACACGACAATACAGATCCCACTACAGCAGTTCCTTCTTCCTTGCCAAAGGTTATATCAACATGTACATTTTACTTCAAGCATGGACCTGTAGTAAATAACAGTCAGTGATACCTACAAGCTCCCCCAGAAACCTCAGGGCTAGCAGCACATCAGGGATTTTCTTACAGAAAGTCCCAAATGCCTTTCTATGCTTTTACTTGCATATACCAGCCTTGCTGTTCTTTCATTTGGCAGTCTGTTTCTCTAGGAAAGCATTGCCAAAAAGCAGCCAACAATGTCTTGAATTCACGCTAAAGTTCCGGAGGTTCCCGGAATCGCTGCCTTCAGTTTCCCTTCTGTCCTAACTTTGTAAGGGCCTATTACCCTCTGATCCTTAGGTCCTGCAACCATCTGACCTAGGTCCAGCCCTGACTCTATTGAAATGTTTTAGCTCTCTGTCTTTTTCTTGATCTGAGAGCGAGGTATATGATTGGCTTACCGAGAATCCCAGTCCATGAGTCATTTTCATTCGCTCACTCTTTATGTCCTATCTCCCTCTCTCTCCCTCTCTGTGTCTCTGTCTGCTGGGTGCTAGACAGTGCTCCGGGGGGTGCCGTTGAGTGTCACAGCCTTGGAGCAGGGTGTGCCTGCCGCCTGGGAACTCGTCCACGGTGTGGATACGCCTACCTCAAACACCTCGTGGATGGCCTTCCGGAAACAGTGAAAGTTGTAGTCTATCAAACCTGGGGAGAGATACATAATTCAACGAGAGAATGGAATATAATCATGTTGTATTTTTGGACCTTTGGAATAGTAGGCCTAGACCATTCCTATATTAAGACATGTCCCATTTAATAAAAGACTATCAAGCAGATTACAAAACCAATAGATCCAGGGCAGTACTTCATTTTAAACAGCTGACCTTTTCACCAAGGCTATAAGCATTCAGGCTGTCATGACAAATTAAATAATAATGTTACCTACAGTAGTAAAGAAAAAATGATATAATGATTGTTATTTAGACCAAACATATTAGAATTATTCAGTATTCTGCTCTTCAGATGAGAATGCCTATGATATTATGAAAGGTCATTGTTTGTTGATGTAGCACTACTTCATGGTATATTTAAAATAACTTTAGTTTTTCTTGAAATTTGATTCACATCATTTGGTCTGATTTGAGCCATGTTAATATATAATTTCAACTTGATTTTTGATAATATTTGTCATGTTCACGATCTGTCATGAAGCCATTTTCAAACTGTCTAGACCCTGCTATGAAATTACAGTATAAAGTGGACTGGAAACATTGGCATGAAAGGAAACAAAAGGTTTCTGATGCAGATTCTTTTTCATATACACTGCTCAAAAAAATAAAGGGAACACTTAAACAACACAATGTAACTCCAAGTCAATCACACCTCTGTGAAATTACACTGTCCACTCAGGAAGCAACACTGATTGACAATCAATTTCATATGCTGTTGTGCAATTGGAACAGACAACAGGTGGAAATTATAGGCAATTAACACCCCCAATAAAGGAGTGGTTCTGCAGGTGGTGACCACAGACCACTTCTCAGTTCCTATGCTTCCTGGCTGATGTTTTGGTCACTTTTAAATGCTGGCAGTGCTTTCACTCTAGTGGTAGCATGAGACAGGGTCTACAACCCACACAAGTGGCTCAGGTAGTGCAGCTCATCCAGGATGGCACACCAATGCAACCTGTGGCAAGCAGGTTTACTGTGTCTGTCAGCGTAGTGTCCAGAGCATGGAGGCACTACCAGGAGACAGGCCAGATCATCAGGAGACGTGAAGGAGGTCGTAGGAGGGCAACAACCCAGCAGCAGGACCGCTACCTCCACCTTTGTGCAAGGAGGAGCAGGAGGAGCACTGCCAAAACCCTGCAAAATTACCTCCAGCAGGCCACAAATGTGAATGTGTCCACTCAAATGGTCAGAAACAGACTCCATGAGGGTGGTATGAGGGCCCGACGTCCACAGGTGGGGGTTGTGCTTACAGCCCAACACCGTGCAGGACATTTGGCATTTGCCAGAGAACACCAAGATTGGCAAATTCACCACTGGCGCCCTATGCTCTTCCCAGATGAAAGCAGGTTCACACAGAGCACATGTGACAGACGTGACAGAGTCTGGAGATGCCGTGGAGAACGTTCTGCTGTGTGGAACATCCTCCAGCATGACCGGTTTGGCGGTGGGTCAGTAATGGTGTGGGGTGGCATTTCTTTGGGGGGCCACACAGCCCTCCATGTGCTCGCCAGAGGTTGCTTGACTTCCAGGAGGTACAGAGATGAGATCCTAATACCCCTTGTGAGACCATATGCTGGTGCGGTTGGCCATGGGTTCCTCCTAATGCAAGACAATGCTAGACCTCATGTGGCTGGAGTGTGTCAGCAGTTCCTGCAAGAGGAAGGCATTGATGCTATGGACCGCCCATTCCCCAGACTTGAATCCAATTGAGCACATCTGGGACATCATGTTTTGCTCCATCCACAAACATCACATTGCACCACAGACTGTCCAGGAGTTGGCGGATGCTTTAGTCCAGGTCTGGGAGGACATCCCTCAGGAGACCATCCACCACCTCATCAGGAGCATACCAAGGCATTGCAGGGAGGTCATACGGGCACGTGAAGGCCACACACACAGACTACTGAGCCTCAATTTGACTTGTTAAATGACATTACATCAAAGTTGGATCAGCCTGTAGTGTGGTTTTCCACTTTGATTTTGAGTGTGACTCCATATCCAGACCTCCATGGGTTGATAAATTAAAATTCCATTTATAATTTTTGTGTGGTTTTGTTGTCAGTACATTTAACTATGTAAAGACCATAGTATTTTATACGATTAGTTCATTCGCTCAGATCTAGGATGTGTTATCATAGTGTTCCCTTTATTTTTTGAGCAGTGTATATAACAATATGAATGACAGTTAATTGTACAAGTCTGTGTACCTCTCGCAGAGATTGGGAAAAGCAAACTACACATTTCATACAATATTGAAATCTGTATTGTCCAATCATTGAGTAGATAACAGTCACCTGATCCCAGGACATAATTGCAACAGAGTTCATCATGTCTACATGGCATCATACTGGTTTCCATGTGAACAAGTTACTAAGCAATGCTAACTATTAGGCTAACTAATTCCATGTCTCGCTAGATTGTTTCTTACACTGTTCATTGTGTAGAATTCCACAGAGTGAAAACAGAACTACTTTCTCATTCATTGACCAGCTAACATAAGCTGTAGAATATACATTTCATAACATTTTTTAAATCTAAAAAGCAGCGTAGATGTGACAAGGATGTCCATCCCTATGTTGCTCATATTTTGCCATTTTGAACAGGATTTGCTATGAGATGACAAGTTTTAATTTAATATAATTAAATTGAATATTATTTATTTTAGACCAGGCTTCTGTGTGTACCAAAGAACTGCAGATTACATGGAAACATTATCCATAACTAGAGGTTGTGTTAGCTTTCAGAAGTCTGCATCTGAAAATGCAGGCTCTCCAAAAATCTTTGTTTTAAAGACTTTACCTGCGTTTTAATTTAATAAATGAACATTGGTGTACTCTGTTCTCTAAAATTCAGGAACTAGGCCAACAGAATGCTATAGTAATCAAAGCTGAAGGATATATTAAAGTGAATGTTCTCTTCAAGATTAAAAAAATGCAAGCGCTGGACACACATCTGTCAATAATCTTTGAGTAATTTGATTTTTATTTTGTTCCAGTTTCATCATATGTTGGTTTATCATAGCTGATAGTCATAAAATGCATTTCTGAATGCCGGTAAAGCCTCTTCTATGCGTTATTGAACCATTCAAGCACTTCAGTGAATTTGCTGTACCCTCACTCACACGCATACTGTTTATAATTTAAAACAATCCTGACTGTTTAGAAGACAGATTCACAACTCATTATCCGATCCTTTTGTGTCATGCATTACAACTAGATGCTTTAGTTCTCTCACCCAAATACTGTATCAATGTTTCACTTTTAAGCAGGACACAAAGTTTTTTTTACATTTATAAGCCACATTATTTGTGCAAACAGCATTTACTCCTACGTTTGTCATGTGATGATGTTCTGCCAATCGGTAAATGTGGGATTAGTAAAAAGCAATTAGATCATAACATAGACGCTTCATATGCAAATTGAACAACGTACCATAGATTTAGAACAATGGGGAAGCGATCCCCCTGCCTGTGTTTAATGACAGCTGGATCAGCCAACTGATAATCCAGTATTCCCCACTCAGTAATATTTGTGATCAAATTTATAAAGAAATATTATCAAATAATTCACTTGCTTTGTAGAACAATTGACCATTTGTTCTGCACATATTTAAAAGGTTTACAGAAAGCTCTAAGCTTGTACCAATTTTTAGACCCTGTTATCTCAGTCTGTCACACAAATATTCAATTTCAGCTTCATCCAATGTTGATGGAAGATAGGAATTAACATATTTATACAGTGCCTTGCGAAAGTATTCGGCCCCCTTAAACATTTCGACCTTTTGCCACATTTCAGCCTTCAAACATAAAGATATAAAACTGTAATTTTTGGTGAAGAAGCAACAACAAGTGGGACACAATCATGAGGTGGATTTTTTTGGATATTTCAAACTTTTTTAACAAATAAAAAACTGACAAATTGGGCGAGCAAAATTATTTAGCCCCTTTACTTTCAGTGCAGCAAACTCTCTCCAGAAACCAAGTGAGGATCTCTGAATGATCCAATGTTGACCTAAATGACTAATGATGATAAATAGAATCCACCTGTGTGTAATCAAGTCTCCGTAAAAAAGCACCTGCTCTGTGATAGTCTCAGAGGTCCGTTGAAAGCACTGAGAGCATCATGAAGAACAAGGAACACACCAGGCAGGTCCGAGATACTGTTGTGGAGAAGTTTAAAGCCGGATTTGGATACAGAAAGATTTCCCAAGCTTTAAACATCCCAAGGAGCACTGTGCAAGCGATAATATTGAAATGGAAGGAGTGTGAGACCACTGCAAATCTGCCAAGACCCGGCCGTCCCTCTAAACTTTCAGCTCATACAAGGAGAAGACTGATCAGAGATGCAGCCAAGAGGCCCATGATCACTCTGGATGAACTGCAGAGATCTACAGCCGAGGTGGGCGAGACTGTCCATAGGACAACAATCAGTTGTATACTGCACAAATCTGGCCTTTATGGAAGAGTGGCAAGAAGAAAGCCATTTCTGAAAGATATCCATAAAAAGTGTTGTTTAAAGATTGCCACAAGCCAACTGGGAGACACACCAAACATGTGGAAGAAGGTTCTCTGGTCAGATGAAACCAAAATCGAACTTTTTGGCAACAATGCAAAATGTTGTGTTTGGCGTAAAAGCAACACAGCTCATCACCCTGAACACACCATCCCCACTGTCAAACATAGTGGTGGCAGCATCATGGTTTGGGCCTGCTTTTCTTCAGCAGGGACAGGGAAGATGGCTATAATTGATGGGAAGATGGATGGAGCCAAATACAGGACCATTCTGGAAGAAAACCTGATGGAGTCTGCAAAAGACCTGAGACTGGGTTGGAGATTTGTCTTCCAACAAGACAATGATCCAAAACATAAAGCAAAATCTACAATGGAATGGTTTACAAATAAACATATCATGTCAAAGTCCAGAACTGAATACAATTGAGAATCTGTGGAAAGAACCGAAAACTGCTGTTCACAAACGCTCTCCATCCATCCAACCTCACTGAGCTTGAGCTGTTTTGCAAGGAGGAATGGGCAAAACTTTCAGTCTCTCGATGTGCAAAACTGATAGAGACATACCCCAGGCGACTTAGAGCTATAATCGCAGCAAAAGGTGGCGCTACAAAGTATTAATTTTGCATGCCCAATTTTTCTGTTTTTTATTTGTTAAAAAAAGTTTGAAATATCCAATAAATTTTGTTCCACTTCATGATTGTGTTCCACTTGTTGTTGATTCTTCACATAAATTTACAGTTTCATATCTTTATGTTTGAAGCCTGAAATGTGGCAAAAGTTTGAAAAGTTCAAGGGGCCGAATACTTTCGCAAGGCACTGTAATTAACAATGCTACCATAAACCAGATGTTTTAAATCACAAGGGGGCAAAAGTTGGGTTTTACTGCGTTTATATGCACTAATTAATTAACAAAAGAAAAAATAAACTGATAAATCAACACCCTACAGATTTTCAATGATATTCCTTAAGGTCTGGGGACTGGGATGGCCATTCCAGAACATTGTACTTGTTCCGACGCATAAATGGCAGAGTAGATTTTGAGCAGTGTTTTGGGTCGTTGTCTTGTTGAAATATCTAGCCCCGTCGTATCTTAAACTTTGTGACTTTGATTCCTCTACATTATTCTCAAGTATCTGCTGATATTGAGTGGAATGCATGCGACCCTCAACTTTAACAAAATTCCCACTGGCCACACAGCCCCACAGCATGATTTTACTGTGGGTAGCTAGTGTTTGTCTTGGAACGCTATGTTATTTTGCCGCCATGCATAAAGGCCCTTGTTATGGGCAAATAACTCAATCTTTGTTTCATCAGTCCACAGCACCTTCTTCCAAAATGCAGCTGGCTTGTCCAAATGTGCGTTTGCACACCTCAAGCAACTCTGTTTGTGGCGTGTGTGCAGAAAACGTGTCTTCCGCATCACTCTCCCATACAGTTTCTCCTTTTGCAAAGTGTGCTGAATTGTTGAATGATGCACAGTGACACCATCTGCAGCAACATGATATTGTTGGTCTTTGGAGGTGGTCTGTGGGCTGTTTTTGACCATTCTCACCATCCTTCACCTTTGCCTCTCCAATTATTGACTTGGCCTGTCACATCTGGCCTTAAAAAGAACTGTTCCTGTGGTCTTCCATTTCCTCACTATGTTCCTCACAGTGGACTCTGACAGCTTAAATCTCTGCGATAGCTTTTTGTAGCCTTCCCCTAAACAATAATGTTGAACAATCATTGTTTTCAGGTCATTTGAGAGTTGTTTTGTATTCAGAGGTGAGTAAAAGAGAACAACAACTTGCAAGTGGCCACCTTAAATACCTTTTCTCATGATTGGAAGAACCTGTTCCTGAAGTGCAAGTCTTAATGAGCTCACCAAACCAATTGTGTGTTGCAATTAATCAGTGCTAGGTAGTTACAGGTATTCGAATCAACAAAATGACAAGGGTGCCCAAATTTATGCACATGTCTAATTTCATTTTGATGCAAATTGCACATTGCACATTTTCTGTTTATCCAATGAACCTCATTTCACTACCAAAATATTACTGTGTCCTTCAGGTATTTGATTGATCAGCAATTTCATTTTGATCTACCACCCAATTATTTATAAATGAAAATCATGGAAATTGTCAGGGGTGCCTAAACCTTTGCATATGACTGTACATTGTTGACGTTACTGTTAAAAATACACTTCCAATAAAGCGAGTGTTGCAAAACCGGTTGTCAATTTTATGTTGAGGAGGCGGGGATGTTGAGGTCAACAGCTGCTGAATGTAAATAATAAAGTAATTTGTAATTTATTTGTTACTTTTAAAATGAAGTAATCTGTAAAGTCAATAAGTTACTTTTTAAAGGAGTAATCAGTAATCAGATTACTTTTCAAAATTACTGTGGCAACACTGGGTAGGAAACTTGACTAATAGGCATTGTAGAGAGTAGAAGGGAGGTAGAAACATTTATCATAGGGAGCTTTCATATTTACACAGTATGGAAGTTGTTGGTTTATTCTGTTAATTTAATGTTTTGGTGGAAATCTTGAGGACAAAATGAGAGCTATTAACCCCTACAAATCTTGAAATGTCAAAGATATGATGCGCTGTTCCAAGTTGGTTATATCTAGGCAAGCTAATGTATGTGTATAATACACAGTTTGGCAAGGATCACTGAGAAGTGGCAGGTAAAATAAAGTGAAACATTAAATTGCTTTGTATATAAAAAAATTGTGACAAAACAATTAACAGTGTTAAGGATTTCAAATTAATCTCATGCGTTAACACGTTAATGTTGAGAGGCTTAGTATTTTATCATAAACTTAAAAAATCATTGTCAGCTTGTTGTCATGCTTTTCCTTCTCACCCACCATAATACATTTTATGTAACATTATTTAGACTCAATATTTTTGGAACCAATGATACATTAAACAACTGTATGTGCCTGTTGTTGTTTTTTTGACAAAAATCGCAGAAACAGAATTTTGCACACCACAACAACCTGCACAACTGTTGGTTGTGAAGCACCAACAATATGTATTGAGGAAAATTACATTGCATGTGAAATATTTTGAATATTAATTTCCTGAAGTTAAACAAAAAATAAAAAGTGAACATTTTCCCATTGGTTTTGTTGTATTTTAGTTTGTATTGTACCCAACCTTTCTAGTTCCAGTTTAATTTGTTTTTCAAAAATCTATCGTAATTAATTTCATTTCACAATACGAAAACTTTTTTTTGATTGATAGTTTCAGTTTTAGGGGACAATGATAACCCTGACTGGCACTAGCGCATCATTGAGGACATGTTTGGGAAGGATGTCTTGCCTTTGCGCTCAAAGCTCTCTTCTCGGAGGATGCAGACCAGTGCCAGGAACTTGGTGACCTCCTTCAGGTAAAGGACCGTGGTGTTGTTCAGCTTGATGATGGCCATGGACTCCTTGTCGTAAGCACTACCGCTGCCGTCCTCCTTCAGACTGGCAAAAAACAAACACACCACATACATCTGTCAGTGAAAAGAACTGCTCTCAATTGAAAATGCATTCCATACAGAGGACCATCCTATCAACACATTTCAAGCAAACATGCTGGTTTTACCATCCTTGTGAGAACCTGAAGGTGAAGGGAATAACACTGATAATCTTATTATCATGGCACTTGCCAGTGGTTGGGATATATTAGGCAGCAAGTGAGCATTGTGTCTTCAAATTTGTTGTATTATAAGCAGGAAAAATGGACAAGCGTAAAAATTTGAGCAACTTTGGCAAGGGCCAAGTTGTGATGGCCAGACGACTGGGTCAGAGTATCAGCAAAACTGCAGCTCTTGTGTGGTGCTTCCAGTCTGCAGTGGTCATTATCCATCAAAAGTGGTCCAAGGAAGTAAAATCGGTGAACTGGCAACCGGGTCAATGGGCAGCCAAGGCTCATTGAGGCACATGGATAGCATAGGCTGGTCCCTGTGGTCCGATCCAACAAACAAACTACTGTAGCTCAAATTGATGAAAAAGTGAATGCTGGTTTTGCTGAATGCTGGTGTCAGAACACATTTCATCACATTTTTTGAATATGTGGCTGCGTAGCTTCAGAGCAGTCAGGGAGCCCATGCTCACTACTGTCCACTGGTGAAAGTGCCTACAATGGGCATGTGAGCATCAGAACTAGACCACAGTGCAATGGAAGATGCCAGGGTCTGATGAATCACGTTTTCTTTTACAGCACATAGATGGCAAAGTACATGTGTGTTGTTTACCTGGGGAACACATGACACCAGGATGCACTATGGGAAGAAGGCAAACCGGTGGAGGCATTTTGATGCTTTGGGCAATGATCTCCTGGGAATGATCTCCTGGATGTTACTTTGACACGCACCACCTACCGAAGCATTGTTGCAAACCATGTACACCCTTTCATCCCTTTTAGCAGAATAATGTGCCATGCCACTAAGCAAAAATGCTTCAGGAATAGTTTGAGGAACACAACAATGAGGTCAAGATGTAGACATAGCCTCCAAATTCCCCAGATCTCAATCCAATCGAGCATCTGTGGAATGTGCTGGACAAACAAGTCCGATCCATGGAGGCCCCACCTCACAACTTAGAAGACTTAAAGAAACTGCTGCTAACGTCTTGGTGCCAGATAAAAAAATCCATGTCTCGATGGGTCAGGGCTGTTTTGGTGGCAAAAGCCGGACCTACACAATATTCGCCGACAGCAGCATCAGCATTGAGTCTGCTAACCTAATGCTGCTGGCATTACCGTTATGACAGAAGCTGGCAGCCAGCTACATGTCCATGATCCACCCGCTTTGCAAAGTGATGAGACCTGGCAGGAATCTGTTGCAGCTACCCCAGTCAGTGGCTGTTTTCCATACGACAGATGTTTTGTCAGAACAGCAAATATCCTTGGTATGTGCTACATCAGCCCCTCAAGATAACATTGGCAGTGTTAAAGCTGACAAACTCAAAAGTGCATCCGACTGTGTCAAACTAAAAGCATTACAGTCCAGATTTGGTTTGGTCTTGCTATTGTATATTGTTGTTACTAGCTAGATTGAGGACAAACTGTTCACTTGATGATGAGGGAATTGGTTGCTTTTACACATAATGCCAACTTTTGTTGCACGTTTCTCTGCGCTATATAAAAAACAATAACATTAATCAAGCTCTCTATTCCTCGTGCACCCACTCGTTGAGTAGACTGCATAATTATACATATATGGGGACTATTCTTGTGTGTACTATGAAATAGAATCCTGCCGGTATCCCTGCCAATTGCAAATGTATACTCAATCGAAAACTTAAAGGTTTCTGCACTCTCGTTGGCTACAGCTCTTCACGGGTTTCACAAAAGCCCTTAAGACAAGCAAAAATATTAAGCATGCCAGAAAGAATTGGGGCGTCTGGGAGAACTCAAAAACCAGCAAAGATGCGTCAGACTGGAGTAAGCAGTGATTTGGCACTGATCTGGGAGTATTGTTGCAGACCATAAAAAAATGTCTGGGACAGTTAATTGTCATAATCAGGAACAGCATTTAGCCCTGTACATTTTACTGCTGTTTCAGCTATAATATTGCCAGAACTAATAGTCTTCTATATAGAATAAGATTTATATAGATTGTTTTACTTTACGTTTTAATTACGATTAATCTTGTTTGATCATTAATGTTACCAATGATCGATTGAGGAAAGTGCTTGCAATTAGCAATCTTAGGCCAGACTAAGGGTGAATCCCATTTCTCTGTCTTACCCCTTCCCCTACCCCTTCGTCTCACCCCTAGCCCTTGTCCCTCAAAACTGAGTGGTTAGGGCTAGGGATGAAAACATATCGCTATGAAATGAGACACCACTTGGTTACGGTTACGTCATCAAGCATGTATCGATGTCTTCAAAGCAAGTAGTGTTATGCACTGATATCAAATGAAATTCGCTGCTAATGGAGTTTAGTTAAAACTGTAGACATGCATGGAGTCCATTCAAGGCTAGTTAGAGAAATGCGGGACTGTTGTGCAAATCAGCAATGTAACGTTAGTGTAGCAAACTAGTGGTTTTGAAAAACATTTCAATTAAGAACATGGTTGCAAATAGATATGTACAGGACTGTGTAGAGCACAAAACAAGTCTGTCGTAATTTTTTAATCAATTGTTCAAGCCGAAAATACATTTCTGGGACTCTCTGGATGATCTGGCTGCCATTGTTTCCGGTTAAGCCGTGTATTCTAGATACACCTTGGTTTCAAGTAAGCTTGCGAAAATGCTTGGTTTAAGGCAGTGTTTCTCAAACTTTTTTCAATATTGTACCACCTTTAAATTGCCTTTTTAAGCAAAGTACCCCCTGACCATCGTCAAGGACCCCCTGACGAGCGCAAATCATTTTTGGTAGAAAAAAAAAACTCACCCATAGATGCAGGACACGTCTATAACCACGTCGATCATGTCGCAGCACAGCTCGTAGGACTGCATATCTACTGGAGAACTGTCTGTGGCGATGTAGATCTTACTGACCACGTCGAACAAAAAGGCCTTCTCTATGCCTGAGTTCTGCACAAGGAGAGGACCAATGAAATCAGATACTCCACGTGTCATTTCAGCACTCCTGCAAGGTAATTTGGGGTTTCCAGAAGTTTCTGCGCATTCGTTCACCAACCATCTTTCAGAAACCATCTTTGAGGCAAAGTCCACAGAAAGTGTTTCCACATAAATTATTCACATTCTAGGTTTAGTACAAAAAATATTTATTTACAAAAGGCAGAAGGAAAACAAACAGTGGTGGTGTAGCGTGCAAACATTTTGTCATCATAGAAGAGCTCTTTGGGGTTCAGAAGGTTGGTTTGTAAAACAGCTACAAAAGCAACGCATGAATAAGTGACTGTGTGAAGGAGATTAACAGGGCTTTTCCAATGATGATAACAAGAACCATGTGACACCATTTAAGCAAGGTCCTATTTGCTACGTGCCACACAGCATAGTCCTGCATGGGTCTGTCTTTTGGACCCACAACCGAATGTTGGCTACATCAGTTGTTCAGAGAAACACCATAAACAAACGACTGATTTTAATCTGAAATTGACACACCAGCAACCAACCCACCAGTTCCAATTTCTAAAACTTTACCTGCTAAAAAGTTTAATTAATTCATGCCTGTAGATATATTAAATTATAATTTCTAACTTCAATCTCCATGATTAAATTGAGTTGGGGCCTGCTTCTTTAAATCATAACAATATAACGCTATTTACAATAAGCTCATGTAATAAAAATGTGTCACTCTTCCTTTAATTGAATTTCTCCTGTTGAGTTAAATACACATTTTTGAATGACATTCTGGTTTAAATATATTTTTATTCTACACAGTTAGTAATATATTTGTGGTTTACCCAAGTGGAACCGTGTGCAACACACCTGTCGTAGGATTCTACCACAGAGCACACAATTTTGCGTAATGGGGAGAGTAGGTGAAATTATGAGATTAATTCAGCCTCCAAAATTTTTTACTAAATTCTGAAACACCAACTTCTGTTGCGTGGTATAAAAAGTTTCGATATGGTGTGCATCTAGGAATATACAACTAAAGTAAAACAAGTGAAACAAATACAAAAAGGACTTTAGAATGTCATAATTACCATTAGAGAATTTCATACTCACAGATATGAAGATGTTTAAAAGGTTTTCCAGAGTTGGCAGCTGTGGGATAAGCTTTTGGACCACTTTACTGAAGGCCTCGAATATTGAGTGGTCATAGATACTTGTCAAATAGAAGCTGAAAGATATACAAAAGAGAAGTTAGATATATGGTTGCAAGGATTAGGACCGTATTGCATTTTAAATTTTGGTTGAAAGAGCAGCGCCTGCTTTAGGTAGTTTACTGGGATCAAAATCCCAATGCCCCAGGGCATTGATAGGGACATATGCCTGTGTAGGGTGTCGTCTTTCAGATGGGATGTTAAACGGGTGTCCTGCTTCACTACAGATCCCATGGCACTTATCATAAGAGTAGGGGTGTTAACCCCGGTGTCCTGGACCAATTTCCAATCATACCAACATGGCAACCTATTCATCCCCAGCTTTCAATTGTCTCATTCATGCCCTCTTCTGTCCCTTGTCAAAGTCCCTCAAATCCTTACACTTGCCCATTTCTCCTCCTTCATTTTGTCCTCAAAGTTGATGTGTTTGAAGCATCTCCAAAACTGCAGCTCTTGCGGGGTGTTCCCAGTCTGCAGTGGTCAGTACTTATCAAAAGTGGTCCAAGGAAGAGTGGTGAACCGGCAACAGGGTCATGGGCGGCTAAGACTCATTGATGCACATGGGGAGGGAAGGCTGGCCCGTGTGTTCCGATCCAACAGACGAGCTACTGTAGCTCAAATTGCTGAAAAGGTTTAGCTGGTTCTGATAGAAATGTGTCAGAACACACAGTGCATCACAGTTTGTTGTGTATGGGGCTGCTGTTTGTGGCAAAAGGGGGACCTACAAAATATTAGGAATAATCATAATGTTATGGCTGATTGGTGTATAATTATCTCAAACATTTAATTCCTAATGCAAGAGGTGGTAAAATATTGGAGAAATCCTATGACCTGGAAAGTTGAGTGAGTGCAGTTCTAACCAATAAACCCAATGATCCTACAGTAGGGTGTGCCTGCAGAGGCCAGTAGGGTGAGCCTGCAGACTTGGCATAGAGAGGTCTATGCAGTGCAGATCAGGACAGACCATAACTCAGCATGTACAGCCTTCTCCCAGCATCCCTATAAATCTACTATTGATCCAACTGTCTGACTCACACCAAGAGCAATATCACCTTCCTAAGGCTCAAGAGGAAATGGCACACCACCCATCCAAAAACCCTGCCCAGAATTTTAGCAGCTCCGTAGCACATTTGAAACTGCTTGATGCACTAAGCTCAATACCAATCATCTACGAGATTAGCATGAGGATATCCCAATCAAAGATGACATAATAAACATCTATAGTGCCAAGGACAAACAGGCATGGGGACTTACAACTTTAGAGACTTCAATAGATTTGTCAGCATTAATACTATCATCGCTGATACATCAAAGTAAACACAAACCATTTCTGAACATTTTCATATTGATGTGTTAAATTTTGTGTCAGAATACAGCGTAAATTTTTAATATTTAAAAAAAAGGTAAATTTTAAATATTTTAAATGAATAAAAGGCAAATTGGAGAAAAGGCCAGAACAATAAAATATATGTTTCTGGGATGTAAAGCATTGAAATACACTTGAGGTTTTAACTATAAGCAACATATAAATGACTAATGGCAAAGCACTACCTGTCTGGGATATGGAAGCAAAATACAAAACAGTCTTTTAGCATCATATTTCTGATCCTATATCACAGTTGGTAACATGAACAATTGATGGGGCATCTGTTGGTTAACAGGCCTGGGTGGAATATGACAATACAGCTCAGAGTATGCGTAACATTTTCTGGAAGCATACAGACAAACCCTCACACAAGCATTCATAGATTATTTCCCCACAAAACAAGGCCTGTGTTGTCCCATATATCGCTTTCAGATCTCAGCAAATATTTTATCCATGTGTTGTGTCAGTAATTTCTGTGAAAACAATACAACAAAAGCATAGAGCAAAAATAAAAAGCAATCCTCATGCGATGTACGACAGTTGTATTTTAAATTGGAACTCCATTTTAACAGCATTAAAACATTTTAGGATATGTTGAGATGTACCCAGATGTCGCGCATTAGTTTTGAAAGACTGTTTTGGTGGGAATTTACTTGAGCAAAAGAGTACTTGAGTACTTTTCTGAGTTCACACGTTTTGGGAAGCCCCTACTTAGGACCAAAATGATCAGGTAAAGGGAGTTCACATCTTACTGGTGACCATGATTGATATTTTCTTTACTCTTTCTATTTGTTTTATAGGTCAATGTTATGATATCAACTCCCTTTACCTGATCGTTGTGATATTAAAAAAGCAACTTGCAGGTTAATTTGATATCTGAATTAATAGTTAATGTTTTGGGAAGTAGTCTTTTAAAAACACATATTTAAGAATTTCTATGCTACACAAAACATAAAGCTGGATTTTGATGAAAATGTGCCCATAATAAGCCAGGCTTTGCCCGGCTAGCAACGTGTCATATGACGTAGGCAGAGGCAAACACGAGCTCCGCTTTGCTCTCTCATTGCGTTTGTCGATGTAGTTAGAGCAGTGGTGAGAGACAGCGCGAGATATAGAGAAAGTTTTACAGTAGCCGTAATCATATCAGCTTAGTTTCACTTTCGTTTTCATCCGTAATTTGAGAATGAATTTGACAGACTACCTCGCGTTACGTCACTTCCGATCTGTGATTTATAGATGTAGATGTTTATTGTAAATTACAATTTTATCTCTAAATATCGTTTTTGGCAGATATATATTTCTCCAATCTAGTTGTTTTTCATTACTGTACACTATTCTATATTGAGGTGTCCAACCTGCAAGTTGCTCTTTAGGTATGGACTTACCAAACCTTGTGAACACAAAGTTACTCAGAAAAATATGGTGTTGGAGGGCCAGTAGTGGGCACTCTTCGCTCTGGTCTGAAGACCATTCCCAATGCCCCAGGGCAGTAATGGGGACATCTGCCCTGCATAGGGTACATAATACCATTGTTTAATCTTAACATAAGAGCAACATTATGTTCATACTGTACCTGAGATGAAGCTTCTCTAGGCTAGCATCTGCCAGGTCATCGTTGGCTCTTTGATGGATGTCCCTCTGGGTCTCGATTTTGTGGTCATCGGAAAGACCGTCCACTTTGTGGATGAACACCTCAAAATTGATCTCTGGGTTGACCCGGTAGGCCCGGGACACGGTCAGGTGGAGTCTGCCCAATGCCTCCACGTAGTCATCCTGTACAGGGACAAGATGGAAGAGGAACACGCAGAGTCACAGAAAGCTTTATTTGAGGTAGTGTGAAGTTGGACCAAAAATGAAGACAAAACATAACATACACTTGTTGGTAAGGAAGTTTTGATAGGCCTTAATTATTTTCCAATTGCCTAGTGGCACAGTCTGAAACTGAAACCTTAAGTGGATCCAACAAGGGCTGGGCGTTGTCTGGATTACACCTAGTCGGAAGGACAGGTCCAAACATTGTTGATATACGATGTAATTGTCTTTTTTATCCATGAAATTGACATTTATTCTGAGCACTGCAAGGGGTGAATTGGCAGGAATAATGCACCTGTACCATATTAATGCACATTAATTAATTGGTTAAAATGTTGCAAACGGTTTATATATATACACACACACACACACACACACCGATCAGCCATAACATTATGACCAGCTACCTAATAGTGTACGTCCCCCTTTCGCACCAAAAGAGACCTGACCCTTCGAGGTGTAGACTCCACTAGACCTCTGAAGGTATGCTGTGGTATTGGGCACTAAAGCCCAGGTTAGGAATTTCACAACGTCCACTATTGACAGTGGGAATAAGTTGTGTAATGACAAGACAAGTCTAGGACTTGAATAGAAGTGTTTGGTTGATGAGCGGGTGTACAGGAAAGCACACATGCTGAGCGCCCGTATGGAAGGGAAGGCATGGCAAGAAGGTTTATTTAAACTCAGTATAACATACAGTCAGAGGTTTGCATACCCAGGCAGAAATTGTGAAATTCCTGATTTTTACATTCTTCTTTAATTTTGAATTTTGAATAGTTTATTTAATCTTTATTTAACCAGGAAAATACTTATTGAGATGAGGAATCTCTTTTGCAAGTGTCCTGGCCAAGACAGGAAGCAGCACAATTAACAAAGTTGCAAAACATAAAACAACAAATTACAGTGAAAAATACATAGTAGATTACAGGATCATAAACCATCAGTTATTCATCAATGCTCATCAGAAATCATCTCCATCAGGGCTCAAACAGACCAATCAGTCAAAACATCTACAGCTAGATTTGCTTGCCTCCATGTCATTTATGAGACCAATTCACGAAGGTTCAGGCAATTTTGCAAATCATTCCACCCAGAAAAAGCAGCATATTTAAACACCCTTTTACCTAATTCAGTGTCGACTTTAGGGACTGATATCAGGACCAAGCCCTGGGAATTAAATTTCTATTACTATTCATGCAACAAATATAACTGTTATTTAAGGAGTGTTCATTTGAAGCAATTAACTATCACACAGTTATTTGGCAGCTTTGAAAAGCATACTGGTAACAGAAATCACCCAAATGGCCGTGATCAATAGTTTACATACGCTTGAATGTTTGGCCTTGTTACAGACACACAACTAGACACACAGGTTAAAGAGGCAATTAAGGGGGGGGGGGGGGGTCTGTGTGGCGTAAGTCACTGCATTGCATGACAGTCTATGTCATGATAATTACGGGTTCTAGACTGACTATGGGTTCTCTCACTTTCCCCGGGCCTCCTGCACAAGTGCGCGCCCTTCACCATCCCATAGACCTGTCCATGGAGTTGCGGAGCTGCCAACAAGGCAGGATTAGACGGAATTGGAAGGGTAGAAAAATAGGGTAATCACATAAAACACAATCAAAGGGTAATTTCCCACACCTGTGGAATTGTATAATGCAAATAGTGTCTGTGTATGAAGTCAATGAGTTTGTTAGCTCTCACATGGATGCATTGAGCAGGCTAGATACTGAGCCATGGGGAGCAGAAAATAACTTTCAAAAGACCTGCATAATAAAGTATTGGCACTGCATAATGTTGGAAATGGATATGAAAAGATATCCAAAACTGCCAGAACAATGTTCAGATTCAAATGAGCTGCGTGGTTGAGTTGCCAGAAAGAAGCCTGTGACGACCGTAGGTCTGGTAGTGGACAGCGTTTCTCTCACTTTCTCTCCTCTCTCTCTTTCTTTCACAGATGGGATGTGCTGGAGGTTGATTCCGGATGGGCGTGGTCGGCTGTCAAGCACATACGAGGAGCCTTGTTTGGAATGATTGGGAGAGAACCATTCCGATGACATTAAAGCCATTATGTTGTGTGTTTAGAAATTGTGTAGCTGTATAGTATTATTTTGAGTTCTGTTAGCTGCACCTGCAGAGAAGAGATTAGGTAGATACCTACAGGAGAATGTACACTCCAGGGTAACTCCCCTGTTAAAGTCATCAGTTAGACGCAGGCGGCGGTCAACTGAGTTATTGTAGCAGGTAGAAGAAATGTTAGTTTGGAACACAGTAGGCAGTTTAAGGGGTTATGGAAGTGCAGGGTCCTTATTTTTTTGTTCTTTGTTTTGATTTGACCGTTTACTGCGCCAGGGCCACAAAGAAGCACAGGTAGAATATGCCCGACAACACCTTGACACCTTGTCACAGCTTCTGGCACAATGTAATTTTGAGTGACGATACAAAATTAGAGCTTCAGGGTCACAAATCGCTATGTTTGGAGTGTGGTCAACAAGTCCTATAGTGAAAAGAATACCATCCCCACTGTGAAGCATGGTGGTGGCTCACTGATGTTTTGGGTGTGTGAGCTCTAAAGGCATGGGGAACCTTGTGAGAATTGATGACAAGTTGATTGCAGCATTTTATCAGACATTCCAGCATGACAATGTCCCTAAGCACAAGGCCAAGTTGACCCGCCAGTGGTTACAGCAGAAACAGGTCATCTTAACCGTGCGGTTCATGAAAGACAAACAAACACTTTACATGACCTGGTGGCATTTTGCCAAGACAAATGGGCAGCTATACCACCTGCAAGAATTCATGGCCTGTTCACTCAAAAGAAATTGTACATCTATTACCAATTATCCAGGGATATGCTAACTTTTGAGCACAACTGTACATTCATATTCCAATTGTTTTACTTATTTACTTATAATAAAACATACTTGAAACCAACAAATAAACATCTAGGCATTAATTATGCTGCTTGCCACTTATTCTACAATGTTGTAACATTGTCCTTCTGTATGGCAAATAGGAAAATGCAGTGCAATACTCTAATGCCCTGCCAGACCCAATAAATATAATAATACATTAAATAATAAAACGCAGGTTTTGACTTCATGTCATCACCAAGCTAATATTAAACAGGAGACAAGTAGTTTATTAGTCATGCACCATAATTTAGATGCCTAAAACAGGACATTGGATTCCCTTGAAGTCCATTAAATAATGAATGAATAAGGCCATATAATAGTAGCCATATAAATAATTTAGTTAATCTATGATTTATTCTGCCCTCCTTTTTTGCCTTAATTGTCTACTTTCCAACTTTTTCAGTCACTGTCTTGAATTTTAGCCAGCTCGCGGCACTGCATGTTCGTGCTCCACCAGGTAACTAAGGCTGCACAAGTCAAGCTCAACTTATCAAAACATTGTTTTTGACATCGAGAGACAATGTAATCGTCCTAAAGCCCAGCCCTAGGTCCAACCCAAACTTCCACTGTAAATGCACCACGGTCTTGTAGTCAAGTTTCAATTGGCACATATTGAAGTGTGCGGAAGGGGAGGCCCAGGTGAAAAATAAAATGTATTAGTTGAATTCTGATGCAAGAAAATGACAACTTCCCAAAACATCTATCCTTTCTTTACTTGTTTTTCTCTGTCTCACATCACAATTATTTCTATTTTTTTGTATAATTCTAAAGACCCACTTGTTGAATTGTTAACGATGTTACAATAGCAGCAATGAATAACGACTGAGAGAGTCGAGACAGCAATTGTGAGCTCAGGTAGGCCACTGCATACATGTTCAACTCCTATTCAATGAGTCAATCATGTATGACGTCAGTTTGAATGTTACGTTGAGAGTAAGTCATAAAAGGGTTTAAAACATAGTACAAAATGACTTATGATAGATATATTGTTAAGTGTACATGCTGTATGAATTATGGGAGTTGTAATACTCATTCTTCTTACCTGTGCATCTATGACAAATATCAATGCTCCAGTTCCTCGGAAGATCATCTCATAGTCAAAGGTGGGGTCGAAGAAATCTACTTGGCCAGGGAAATCCCAGATCTGGAAGTTCACAAATGAGCTGCTTGAGATGTCATCCTTGTAGATCTTGTTGGTGCTCTCCAGAAACAATGTCTCATTCGGTGACATTTTATGGAATACCACCTAAAACAGGCCAATCAACATACTGGAGTTAGTACTGCCAGATAAAAAATTCTAATCACATGTTTCCTGACTAGTGCAAAGCTCAAAGGAAGCATATATCCTACTAAGGGTCACAGATTTCCATGGGCCTTCAAAAAAAGGTCAGTACAGTTTAATAATGAAAATACTGAACATAAAAGAACACAAAGCCTCATGTACCTGTCATAACCGGTAGTAGTAAGGTTAAAATAATCAATCAATGCAATGCAGTTTTTGAGTCACATTTATACAAATATCATGCTCAGTCTCCATTACACTTCTCACCTCTTCTTCGACCTCTCTCGTTTTACATGTATATATCACCAGGTTGAAAGGGGAGTTTAATTTCTGCTTGCTTTTGGCTTAATCTGGCTCTCAGAGACTCATTGTTTCCAGGCAATCCCAAAGAGTGTACAGAAGCAGGTGAGTTTGTAATATTCAGCACTTTTCTCATTGGTCATCCCATAAGGAGTTGGAAAGGATATACTCCCATTGTATAAAACGTGAGTTTTTCGGTAGTTCATCATAAAGGTAAGTATAAATGATTTCCGAGGTTCGCCCTGCATAGTACCAGTCTGCAAACAGTCATTTAACACCCTGTTCCACCTCTCTTTTTCCCCATTTGCTTGTGAATAATAAACAGAGACTTTAAGGAGTTTTCTTCCCCTCTCTTGGAAGAAGTCTGATAACTCTTTTGCTGTGAATTGGTAACCATTGTCACTGACCAGTGTGCAAGGGTTTCGTTCTCTGGCAAAGATGGATGTGAGTGCCTTGATGACAGGGACCATATCAATACGAGAAGCAAAAGCCATATTTGGCCACTTGCTATAATTGTCCACCAGTGTGATAATGTACTTAAAGTCAACTCAAAAGGTCCTAAAATGTCCACTCCCACTTTTCCCAAGCAGCATCAGGGAAGGGCACTTGGCAAAGCAGTGTGTTATGTGTTACAGCAGTTTTGTCATGCTGCCTACAAGTCACACAGTTCTATATTTCTATTAATGTTGGCAAATGAATCAAAAATCAACAAATAAATGCACCCCACAAGCTTCAACCCCTCCACCAAGCACAACCACTGCTGGACTTGGAGAAGTGAACTCTCCGATTCACCTTAAATTGTATAATGGCTTCTTTCCACCGCAGGAACTTTCCCCAGGAACTAGGGACTTTGGGGTGGTACTTCGGTCGAAACGCGCCAAGCGGCCCAGGAACTAAATAAAGTTTGGGGTAGATTTTTACCCCATAAGAAGTACCTCCTCGGAGGGTAGTACTTTTGAAAGTTCCTGACCTTTAAGGGGTTGGACTTTGGCACAGAACATGCTGATTGGTTGGTGAACGTAGCGTTTGGATTGGTTGAATCCACGTTGAATTTTTCATCACAACCACCATTTTTAAAACTTCGCTACCGTGTAAACAGTAACAGTTTTATTAGCGAATTCAAAATCATTAAATATGAATGTAAAAAATACGACCGATAAACCGACGACAAGATTCAGGCTTTATTCTGCATTTATGCTGAGGATGAAATACAGCGAGAGCTGGAAATGGCGATCGTAATGAGAAAGTACGTAAGTGTATCTCAAAATATCAATATCAATATTGGTTGTACGCGCTGGGCATGGTTTACACAGGAAACAGTGCATAGAGAGAGAAGCTAAAGAAATTAAAGCAGAACTACAAAAAATAAAGGACCATAACAACACAAATGGTTCTGACCGGCACCCAAACAGTTATTGGGGCAGAGACCTTGCTTTTTCTGGGAGAGCACAAACAAGACTCGGCACATGCGTTGTTGGAAGCTAGCCAAAAATCTGAGGACCAGTTCGTTGAAGGTAAATAATATCACTTCAAAATAATATTCTCTTAAACTTTTTTGTATTTTTTAACTTCTCATCGTATTTCGATGAATCAGCTGCCCACAATGTGCTACAGGCGACAGGGGTCAGCATGCTTCTTGCGAGCACCAGTAAGCCCTCGTCCCAAGTCTACTTCCGAAACGCATAGAAGCCGAGGTACAAAGCCATGTTGTCTGTTGAGAGAAATGATCTTGAATTATGATTCGTAATCTAAATGGGTTTAGGGGTTTGTGCTACTGAAATGGATTTCTACTGTGTTGTTTTTGTTGATTGTTTCTGGTGACTATAGGAAACCACAACCCTACACAAGCTACATCATGTACAGTATCTATCCCGTCATATATAAAGAAAATATTTGCTAATAATTAATTCCCATTGATATAGGTCACAAAGTTACCTAGCTGCTCAAAAATCTATCCACCTTCATCAATGCAAAGCATATATTGCACCATAACAACATCAATAGATTACATTAACCAATATTTGTAAATGTAATCATACCACATAACCTACAGTAATCACGCAGTACACTAGCTTACATAAAACCAATAGCCTAAAAAAACATTTCAAGACAATTTCTAACCATTTCCAAATGCTTGCAAATAACACAACAATTAAAAGCTGACATATGTAGGATGTATTATTGGTGCTCTAAATTTTTTGCAGGGGTTGAGGGAGGCCATGTTTGGTGGGGAGGGTTAAAACTATGCATCATTCCTTTTAATTTTATTTTCAACCTTTAATAAAAAACTATTCTTCAAATGAAGTATTAAATGTACATTTTGTGTTGTCTATATTTTGATTTAGAGGAATAGGGATTCAGACTTCCTTGAGGCGCTGTTGAAAATACGGCCATCCTGCAACGTGGACACTAGCAGCGAGACCAGTACATGCAGCTGATGATAGTCCACCATGCTGAGGAAAGAGTGCTGAGGAGGAAAGTTGGCATTCCAGCAGGTTGAAGAAAGCAGACGGCTCAGGCGGGAATTCCAGAATGGGTTTCTGTCTTCTCATAGAGTTTGCCCAGTCCTTTAAGAAATGGGCACAATGCCACTTGATGTTGGACACTGGTTATATTGTAATTCATCACTTTATTGGAGTCAATGTCCTTTTAATGTGCATACAAATAGAGGTTTTTAAGCTACAGTTTTAATTGCCGGTCAGGTGCTACATAATTGATATCCTACTATTTATTTCCTTAGAAGCTCTAAAAATATTTACACCATACTGCTGCTAACACTAGTGTACATTACAGTATATTACGTACATAATACTAGGGCTGGGCGATATGGCCAAAAAATTATATCACGATATAAAATAGATCTTTTTTCGATACGATATGTCCGACGATATATTGAAATATATATATAGGACCTGCTGTGACTTGATTAAATCAAAGTGTATTGACTGCTGTATAAAGAAATAAAAACAATACATACAAAAAATATGGATTGACCTTGTTATATTTCTGTTTTAGGTTAGTGCTGCCACTATCACAATTTTTCTAACAACTAATATTTCAACTAATTTTTCGATTGGTCGACTAATCTAAACGACTAATTTAAAAAAAAAGGTGTTTGTTTTTCGTTGTGTCCATTTTATTTTGAACTCAACTGAAGGGCAAAAACATTAAATGTCACCTGTGCCATAAATAATATACATTTTACTAAATAAAAAATTACAAAGTGGGATGTTTTCCACATTCCAAAAATATATTGCACAAAGTTGCAAAGCTCATTAAGTAAACTGTTCAAAAACATTATGTATTAATCTAAGCACAAGTATCTGCATTTCCATTAGGCTATAACATATTAGTCCGAGTCTGGACTAGCCTACGACGCTTCGCTTAGCTCCCCCCGCTTAGCTCTGCCTAATAATGAATTGCGCTGAAAGCAGGCAGGCACAAAGCTATGCTGCTGAATTTACACTTGCGTGCACAACAGGGTTTAAAACATTACTGCCAAAGTCTAAGTAGCCTGTTTAATATCCAAAGACAGTGTACTTCAAATAAACAGTACAGACTAGCTTGCCGTTTCATTAATAATCATATACTTAACTAGGGCTGGGCGATAATTCAATATTTATCGTTATCGAGTTTTTGAAAATAATATCGAGAAGAAAATCCCATATCGACATATCGCGATAACAGCTGGTTTTGTTCTGAAACAAAGAAACATCAACAAATGAGGAGTATTTCATATTGCTTGTAGTTCAGTTTTACCTGAAACTTCTGAACAGAAATATAACAAGGTCAATCAATATTTTTTGTATGTATTGTTTTTATTTATTTATACAGCAGACTATATACACTTTGATTTAATCAAGTCACAGCAGGTCCTTTCAATATATCGTTAGGCATATCGTATCGAAAATATATCTATTTTATATTGTGATATAATTTTTTGACCATATCGCCCAGCCCTATACTTAACGTTGCATTTTTCTTATATGAACATAGTTAGGAAATGGAAGACCACAGGCACAGTTCATTTAAAGAACAGGAGTTATTAAAGTCTAATCTCCACAACATACTGTGATCGCATTTAAATGGGATAATGCTTCCCTGCAATATGAGGTGATTTGTTGCACACAGAATCACAGCCTAAAATGCACGGAGCCACGCGTGCATATTATTGAAAAACACTGTAAAATCACAACTCCATTTTCCTCAAAGCAATTCTCCAGTAGAGTTGAAATGGCAAAATTCGAAATCGGTGTTCTCATTGCTGTTTTCATGTAGCCTAATTAGTAAAAAAATTATTACAATCCTCAAGGAAATGCGCACATTTAAGTACAGGAACAGGAACGAACGAAGGATGCAAGTTATTAGGCTAGTCGCTGCATACTGTATCTGTAGAAAACGGCATGAGGAACGCCCCATAAAAAGCCTCTGAAAGCCACATTCAGGAAGGAAAGACAAATGTCGATAGTTTGCAATACTTCTACCGATTCTAATAAAACAATCAAATACCTTAACAGAATATTATATTAGGTCATCCCTGTTTGGAGAA
>JACXGM010001948.1:0-50286 GCA_016801145.1 Umbra pygmaea | reverse complement strand
TGTGACGAAAAGAGAGCTGAGCCAGAAGGCAAAGCTCTCAATCTACTGGGCAGTTTTTGTTCCTACCCTCACCTATGGTCATGAAGGCTGGGTCATGACCGAAAGAACGAGATCCAGGGTACAAGCGGCCGAAATGGGTTTCCTCAGGAGGGTGGCGGGCATCTCCCTTAGAGATAGGGTGAGAAGCTCAGTCATCCGTCGAAAGGAGCTCGTTGAGGTGGTTTGGGCATCTGGTAAGGATGCCCCCTGGGCGCCTCCCTAGGGAGGTGTTTCAGGCACGTCCAGCTGGGAGGAGGCCTCAGGGAAGACCCAGGACTAGGTGGCGAGATAATATCTCCAACCTGGCCTGGGAACGCCTCGGGATCCCCCAGTCGGAGCTGGTTAATGTTGCTCGGGAAAAGGACGTTTGGGGTCCCCTGCTGGAGCTGCTGCCCCCGCGACCCGATCTCGGATAAGCGGATGAAGATGGATGGATGCATGGATTGTTGGGAAATCAATGAAATGTGCGACAATGTGTTGAACTGTAAGTGCAATAATTGTTTCCATGACAATTCGGCTTATTGATGGTTGTGATGGGCCAAATAATCAGCATTGCGTTGCTACAAACGAAGCATAATCTTCAATTCTTCTGAAAATGCATTGCTGCATAAATGTAACTGGTGAAATGACGTCCCTCACTCAGTCGCTGTCGAGATGATGCCTGCTCTGTCCAAACAATACCATTTTTAATCAACTGCGCAACGTCAAACATTTAAAAAAACATTCTTCCTCTCCTAAAAGATTATCTCACGTCTCTGTCTCAGCAATCACAAGCCCCTACTGGCAACTCCTAACCACTTGAGACCTCTCGAGCAGTCTTAAATAGCTGGGAGAGTAAGAGTGATTCTTAGCTTTGAGAAATTTGATAATTTGCTTTTATACTTAAGATTGAGAGTAGGAGTAAATTTGGTCAATTCTCAGCACTTAAGACTAAAATGGCACTTTGAGAAGCTTGATAAATACGGGCCCAGATTTGTGCAGTATACGACTGATTGTTGTCCTATGGACAGACTCGCCCACCTCAGCTGTAGATCTCTGCAGTTCATCCAGAGTGATCATGGGCCTCTTGGCTGCATCTCTGATCAGTCTTCTCCTTGTATGACCTGAAAGTTTAGAGGGATGGCCGGGTCTTGGTAGATTTGCAGTGGTCTGATACTCCTTCCATTTAAATATTATCGATTGCACAGTGCTCCTTGGGATGTTTAAAGCTTGGGAAATCTTTCTGTATCCAAATCCGGCTTTAAACTTCTCCACAACAGTATCTCGGACCTGCCTGGTGTGTTCCTTGTTCTTCATGATGCTCTCTGTGCCACGGACCTCTGAGACTATCACAGAGCAGGTGCATTTATACGGAGACTTGATTACACACAGGTGGATTCTATTTATCATCATTAGTCATTTAGGTCAACATTGGATCATTCAGAGATCCTCACTGAACTTCTGGAGAGAGTTTGCTGCACTGAAAGTAAAGGGGCTGAATAATTTTGCTTGCCCAATTTGTCATTTTTTATTTGTTAAAAAAGTTTGAAATATCCAATAAATTTCGTTCCACTTCATGATTGTGTCCCACTTGTTGTTGATTCTTCACAAAAAATTACAGTTTTATATCTTTATGTTTGAAGCCTGAAATGTGGCAAAAGGTCGAAATGTTCAAGGGGGCCGAATACTTTTGCAAGGCACTGTATACTAATAATAAACTCACTGGCCACTTGGTTGTGTAAACCTTACTAGTACCAGGTTGGACCCCCTTTTGCCTTCAGACCTGCCTTAATGCTGTGTGGCATAGATTCAACAAGATGCAAGAAACATTCCTCAGAGATTTTGGTCCATATTGACATTTTTGCATCATGCAGTTTCTGCAGATTTGTCAGCGATACATTAATGATGTGACTCCCATTCCACCACATCCCAAAATTGCTTGATTTTACTAAGATCTGGTGATTGTGGAGGCCATTTGAGTACAGGGAACTTGTACTTGTCATGTTCAAGAAACCAGTTTGAAGCAATATGAGCTTTTGTTTTTTATCCTGCTGGAAGTAGCTATTAGATGATGGCTACCCCGTGTTCATGAAGGGATGGACATGGTCACCAACAATACTCAGGTACTCTGTGGCATTTAATCAATGCTCCATTGGTACTTAGTGTGATAGGAAAATATCCCCCACCCCATTACACCACCACCAGCCTGAACTGTTGATAACTGAATGTGGGCGCAGATCTCATGTCGAGAGGGGGACCCCAAATGGACAATTGGTCCCTACATCCAGACCTGATCAAAATGATTTGGAACAGGTTTGGCAGAGCGGAAGCGGACCTGTTCACCTCGAAGGAAATCACACAGTGCCCATTGTGGTTCTCTCTGAGACCATCGGACAATCCTCCGTTAGGAGTGGATGCATTCGCATGCCCGAGGTGGAACCTTCCACACCTGATACAGAGGGCAAGACAGGAGGGGGTTTCATTGATTCTGGTGGCTCCGGAGAGGCCGGGGGCGGCCTGGTTTCCGGAGATGATGGAAATGCTGTGTGCACCCCCATGGCTTATTCCTTTCCATCAGGACGCATTGGTCCAGGCTCAGGGGACGCTTTTCTCCCCCCCGTCCTGACCCAACCCCTGTTGTTCTGGGCCCTGAACGGAAGACGCTGAGATGCACTGGCTTTCCTGTGAACGTGATCCAAACGATTCAATGTGCGCGTGCAGTCTCTACGGCGAGAGATTATGCATGCTGATGGAAGCTTTTTGAGAGCTGGTGTGGATTGTGTATGACAGATCCTCAGACCTGTGAGGTTAACGCAGTCCTCGGTTTTCTGCAACATTTATTGAGAAATGGGAAATTGCCTTGAACCATTAAGTTTACACATTGCCGATTTCTGCATGCCATGATGGCTGGGCGAATTCTTCCATTTTCGCTCACCCTCTGGTTTCACGTTTCCTGAAAGGGGCGCTCCGTCTGCACGCTACAGTTAAGACGAGACTCCCAAAATAGGAGCTGTCTGTGGTCCTGGAGGCTCTACAAAGCCCTCCCTTTGAACCTACAGGTCCAGAATCTTAGAAGTGAGGGCTTTCTCTTCTCCTTTTCAGGATGAGGAGACTACATTTTCTGTGTCCAGTCAGGTATACTGTTTTATATTGCTTTATGTAGTCAATGAAATATAATTTGTACACATAAACTGAACTAATTATCATTTGTGTGACCAGCTTATACCAGTAAAAAACACTGTATTCCATGATATCTCACCAACCTGAAAAATATATTTATTTGGGGTAATGATTCTCTACACTATGCAATGCTTTGTTAGACACAAAACTGCAGTTTAATATGCAAAGACGGACCGGGTGTGCCGACTGACAACCACTGTGGGAGCATGTATCCAAAGTCCTAGCAATTCCTGCACATGTAGATCTGTGGTTAGGAAGGGAAAGGCAGCTGGAAAAGTTGGGATTTGAAAATGCAATGTACTAGGGTGCATGAAGTAATGGGAGCGGGTGGGGTTGAATTGTACAGTGGTAGGAAGTTAGAGAGAAAATATGGTTGTTATATATTAGTTTTTCTCAAATGTAATGTTATCTCTCATCGACTGTAACATGGATCTCATTACCGTTATTTCCTAAAATAATCTAACAAAAATATTTTAAAAAGTTCTGCCAAAAAGGGCATTTAACTCTTAATATTTTAGTAATTCATTTAATTAATTAAGACTTTTATACAGAAATAATTTTGTATGTAATATTGTTATAAAACTCTAAAAAGTAGTTAAAAAAAGCAAAAATGTAATAAGATTTTTTAGTGCATGTTCCACAAAAATGTTTAAACATTTTAAATATAAAGAATTACAATTATAAATTTACAAAACATACATAATAATAATAATAATAATAAAAAATCTTGCCTGAGGGTTTTCAGAAATTACCAAGATAAATGCCCAGTTCGTGAAAATCACCCAGATGATTAATAAGATGTGGCACTACCAAGGACCTGCCCTACCAGTCAGAGACACAACCTAAATCCAATTATGCATGACTGTTGACCATTGACACTCACCACATTTGGCAAAGACCTATCCCACCAGACTTAAGCAGTAATTACCAGCTAAAGGTGCTTCCACCAAGTATATATTCAGGGAAATTCTCCAATTATGTTAATTGAGGTCTGGATCATCATTCACTAAATGTTAAAATGTTGAAGGTGTGGACTTCACCTAACAAAATGGCTTTTTCCACAAAAAAGGGAAATCATTTAGATATGTATTAACAGCCATTTTGTACATTATTATGCTCTTAAATTTGTAAGGCTTGTGATGCAGTATGTAGTTCTGGGACAAGCTTCAGGGAGAATATTGAAGTCAGCACTAGCTTAAATAGACAACATTATATGTAGTCATGTCAAAAAATATAATTATTTCAGCTGTTTTACACAGCATATTGAAGTTTAAATTAAATTGTGAATCAATCAATCAATTTTATAAAGCTTTTTTAAATCAGCAGTCGTCACAATGTGCTTTTACAGATACCCAGCCTAGAACTCCAAAGAGCAAGCAACAATGTGAAATTGAAGCACAGTGGCTATGAAAAACTCCCCATTAATTTGCTTCCCAGAAAGAAACCTAGAGAGGATCCAGACTCAGTGGGGTGGCCATTCCTCTTCTGGCTGTGCCGGGTATATAAAATTTAAGAGTGCTTGTTAAATTAAGGCAAAGTTGTTCATCAGTACAAATTAAGGCCCTGTGAATTTGAGCTCAATGTATAAACATGAATTCTAGGGTATTTACATCCAAATCCGGTGAACACTGTAAGAAAAAATGCACTGGTGAGCTCAGGAACACCAAAAGGCCCGGAGGAACATGGAAAACAACAGTGGTGGATGACAGATTTCCCTGGTAAAAACCGCTCATGATCTGAAGCATACCACCTCATCTGTGAAGCATGGTGGATCATGTTATGGCATGGGCATGTAACACACAGTTGTTTAGTGCTAGGAGCAAATACGTTTTTACAAAGAGTTATTAAGTGTTTTGTAATTGTGTTAATTAACTAAATGAAATATATATATATATATATATACATGTTTTTTAATCAGGTTTCCTTTTATCTAATATTAGGTTTTATAGATAAAAATCTGATAAGAATCAATGCAAAAAACAAATATTAATATTACTCTGAAGAAAATACACATAGATGTTTTTCCTAATTATTTAAGTGGCATTAAATGGTCTGGTAGTTTTGAAAAGTGTAAGAAATAATCATGTTTTCTTAATTAAGATTTCAACAGTTTGAGTCATGTAACTTAATATCTGTATCATGTCCTTTTAACGAATGACATGCTTCAGGGTCTGGCCACCCTACCGCACAGCTTAGACAAGTGGAGAATATGAGCAATGGTTGTATGCAGGGAGTGCCAACTCAGAGTAATTGACAGACATTTCTGCAGCTTCTTTAAGGCTGCTGTTGACGTCGTAGTACTGTAGCCTCCCTGTTAAAACTTGGCATTCAGTTTATTTAATTTTTAATTTGCACATAATGACAGATTTAATACATGTTGGCAGGAATACCTAATCTTTCTAATGTCCTGGTAGTGCCATCTTGCCATCTTTATAATATGATTGTTAAATCAGAACACAGTAATAATGCCTATTGGTTTTTTGCTTTTGTTTTTAACCATTTTCTCCCATCCCAATTGGACAAATCCAATTCCACCTGACCCTGCCTTGTTGACAACTACTCAACAGGTATCCTCCATGCACATGTCACGAGCCACACAATTCGTATTACACTGGTCACATTTGCTCTTAAAACACAGTGAAGGATTACACATTCACCTACTATAACTCACAGTTGCTGGATTTGTGCGAGGAGCTGCTGATGAGTGATGTGGCATGTTATGCCATTCCAACTTCCTAATCCCCTAACCTGGGGAGAGTTGTAACAATTTGCGATGCCCCGTAATGGGACTATAGGCAGTGTTGGTAATGCCATGGCCAGGATTGAACCCTGGCTACCGTGAAGTAGTTGTGCAAACCCTTATTGTAAAAGATTTGCACACTTTTTTTCCTCATCATTGTTTTAGAAAATGTATTACATTTACCTTATTATTTTCAGTATTATAAATTATATTATTTTTAGGTATTGCTGTAGTTAGGAAGCTAGCTAGTTCAAGGATGTTAAAAAAAATAATTCCTCCATGTCCTTGTGATTTAATCTGTCATTTCTTCAATTACAGTAGTTCAGCAATAGTTCAAATATTGTGCATTGTCAGCATAAACAAAACTCTATCCACAGTCTTGTTAAGTCTGGCCATTGGAGCAATGTAACACACAGTTGTTACATGACATGGCAATATAATTACAGTACATGTTTGAGTGTTCTTTTTGCAAATATGTCTTGGTTTGCATTTAAGTTGGCTACAATCTTGTTTTATTTCATTTGTATTCCACCACAGGCTGTTGATTGTAAGAATGGCTTTGTGAAATGTTCATATTATTAATGAGAGGAGCTGTCTAAAAAAATCTTGCCATTATTGCTCTGTCGTAATTCCATGGAACGAGAATACTTTTGATGATCATATAGTAGAATCTCACTGATGCGTTCTTCGCCACAACAAAATGTGTTTTCCTAATTAATGACTAAAGAATGTAATCAACATTGTTAAGAATAATTAATTCAACTTATATAGCGCTTTTCAAGGAACCCAAAGCGCTTTACACAGTGAGGGGGAAACCAGCAGTGGAATACAGGGCGCTATGCTGCTGGCATTAGACTGTTGTTAATAGTCTTAAAATTGTATTATATATTGACATGCAAGTTTGCATTTTGTTTTAGGTTGATTTGCTGCTCTGTGGTGATTGATTATAACCCTAGGTCTTTGTTGTCTGGATGTTGGCAACCTGGCTGTGCCACAGTGCCAGAGAATCTCAGGGTCAGCTTGCAGCTGTCAGTAAATTCACTTCAGACTGGGATTGGGTGAGAGGGTGGAAAGATTGGAGGGTGCTTATCAGTTTTAGAAGGGTATTATCAATGGGTTCAACACTTCTAGAAAACAACTAGGCAGAATAAACTTATTTTGGACAAAGAGCTACAGTACAAAACTGAAGAATGAAAAAGCTATAGGTTTAAATATTGAGCTGAGGATAAGATGTTTCTAGATCACATCTTTTGTACTTACACTTTCTGATGGTCGCTGACTCGATTCCTGAGCACGGTGACCTGTATAAATCAAAGTTTGACAGTAAATACAAACACATAGTTTCCCTTTTTTTCTTATGCATTTCTATTGGATGGAGGCCAACGGACATTTGCAGGCCTCTTTGTCAAATCCATTCAAGCATATTACTCTCAGTTATTGGACAGATACCAAGTTATGTTAAGGATGCGGTTTTGTGCTTATGTGTATTACAGTTACATTAAACGTAAAAGCAGCATAAATCTTTACTCATGTCACTTTATATTACAGGCTGTGTTTAACAAGGCTTTTGTTTCATAAATGTTGGCCTGGATAAAGTGTAGGCAAACCTGTTCCAGGAGAGCCATTTCATGTTTTGGGATTTAACCAATGAGAAAGTTTTGTGGTGTTTTGAATTTCGAACATCACTGAACTGATCTATTCAGCTCCTTTTGGCCAGAGGGAAGTAGTCTTTACAAAATCCTGAAAAACCAGGAACAGGTTTGTCTGTCATTGGCCTAGGTCCCTACTTTCCATTGCATGTGAATTGCGGCTGCTGAGAGCAGGACAGCTGAAATCAATCTGTTTTGGATTCAGCTGATTCCACACTGTTCCAGACACACTTTCCTGGCATGCAAATCATATTTTTTCCAATTTAGATTGCGAAAGTTGTAAATACAATTTAAAAATTTAATTTGCGTAATTTGAATAATCTCCATAGTGTTTCAATTTACATTGTCATGTCGAGCTGGATGTGTGTAAACTTAGCATAGAAACCAGCCGAGAGCATTGACCTGGAATTACACTTTATTATGTATCAATGCCTAATACATTCACTTTATTAAGTATGTATTAGGTCACTTTTAGATGGGTGTTTTGTGTATGGGTCTGCTGCTAAGTCGGTCCTGAAGGTCCTGGATGTGGTTCAAGCTGCTGCTTTGAGGTTATGTTTGGGTACCTTTGGTACCTCACCGGTAGATGGTTGGTAGGGAGGCAGGGGAGATGCCATTGGGTATGCGGCAGGATAAACTTGCACTGGTTTACTGGGCACGATTGAAGGGTAGTGTGGAGGGTCATCTGGCGGTGGTGGCTATGGGATTGCTGGGAGCAATATAGGTAATATATACATGTGTTGTTGTATTCTGTGAAGTAGGATGTTGAGAGCGAATTGTTGTATGTGAAGGTTAGGGGGAAGGTAGGAAGTGGGATATAAGGGGTTGTTGGGGGGTGGAAAGGGGAGTGGGGTGACGTTGAGGGCTGTATTTAATTTTCTTAGGGTGACAGGTTTAGATAGGATAATTTGAATTGGGTGGGCCGTGACTGGCCTCACACTCCGGTACAGTAGGTAGCAGTGTATGCACTTTTTAAGTCAGTTGCAATCTGCCATAATTTAAAGAAGATGAAGAAGACCTGAAAGATAAGCAGTGGACCAACCATGAAGGTGTTCAAACTTAGACATGTTCTCCCAAAAAAATCATGCATTAACAATAACTAGCTAGATAGCTATATAATTAGCAGTTGCAGGTGTAGTTGTAAAACTGTGATATTCCTCACTTATATCTGCTCTGGGAAGCAGTCTTTGCCCAATGAACTTTCAGGTGACGAAAATCCCCACGATAGATACACACAGTGAGGCAGAGGTTACTTTACCACGCCCCCGAATTGGGTACAAAATGTTGGGTACTTAATTAATTCCCATATTAAAATGCCTACATTTCACATAACCCTACGATGGCTACATTTTACCAGGTATAATTCTAGAAATATGTTGGATATGCTTGGTTGGTCCTATTGAATATACTTGCATGCCGTTTTAATCAACATACAACATCTTATCTAAAAACACTTTAATTTTAGGTCTAAAAATGTTAGCATTAAATGAGGAACTGTCTCACTGAATGTACTTCACGATTCTCAGCCAAACAGCAACTAAATAACACTGCAACAAGTTATTGCATGCTGTTTGAGCAATAGTAGCTAGAGAAAGAGACACATGTCAAACTAAGTTTAATATACTCCCACAAAGACTACAAAATGTGCACTAACCGGTTTTAGGCACTATGATGACTCATAATTGGATGTCAAAGTGCCACGCTAAGAAAGCAATCCGTTCATTGGTCAGAATACGTTTGAGATCTCTTTTTGAAAACGCAGTGAAACGTTATGCCAAAGACTGATTTACGAATAAAAAATTAAAAAACGTTTGTACAAAACTATATTTAAAAGTGAAAAAACTAATTAGGAATATAAAAAACGTTTTGTACAAAACTATTTTCAAAAATAAACAACGAATTACAAGTAAAAAACTTGACACTGTTTTACCTTCATAAACCATGGGAAAAGTCAGTGGTAAACACTGACGTAGTTTAAACGTGACTGCTTGCATATCTGTTAATGGCTAACCCATTGAAGAGGCAGATTAAGTATGATACAAGTAGTTTATTTTTAAGTTGATCAAATATGTTTCCAATGACATTTGAGGCTTTTGAAAATGATTATCGAAACAACAAAAAGTGTCTGAAGAGTGTTTAGTCTCACAGACATCCCAAGTCTCACAGAAGTTCCGGGAGTCTCCTGCATATTGATAGCGGCTCCCTGATGCTCGCAGTTCGAATCTCTCGGAATCTAGAGCGATCGAGCGAGACAGAAGCTTTTCTCAAAGTCAAGGAAGGATCCTCCGAAGCCGGAATTTTGAGAATGCTACGTCATCGAAGTCCATTGAAGAACTGTTCCAATGTCAAGGATCTTCCGAATGTCAATCAGTCCATTGTTCTGAGAATTTCCCATAGAAAGTAAAGGATGCATATGTGTATCCTTGGCGCTCCCAAATCACCCACAGTCCAATGCGCTCGCCTTTGCCGGCTCATTAAAAAGAATTAATTGGCGGACGTTAGTGAAGTCGGAGTGATAACGGGGAAAAATGCTTTCAAATATAAGTATCTGTAGTGTTTAACAATACTGTGCATTTGTTAAAACGGTAGTAAATATAAGTAATGTTTAACATTTATATGCCAGTACAAATTGCTACTCTCCACTGTTGAACTGCAGCGTCAAAGGCAGACCTTTTCACTGACATAATGACGCAATGAAGTGCACTTGCTAGCCTGTTCCATTTACATGTTCTCTGAATGGATGAGTAGGAAGGAAGGGAACCATGGGAGGCAGGTGCAATTGGTCGGGACTGATTGGCATGGCATCCTTGTGGGGTTTCAGCCGAACTGCAAGAATTTGATTTGCGTTGTGCGAGACAGTTGCGAGGAGGGGGCAGTCTGGCTACCGTGGTGGTGGCAGGTAGCGACAGCTGTGCCTTTGAGTGAGGTCGGCATGGAGGGGAGTTCGGATGGGAGTGTGGGTGTTGCTGGTGTGGGGTTAGGTTTTGTGGAGTCACATTATGTACGGAGGAAGAAGAATCATGCACGGAAGTAAGAGGGTGGTGAGTGTAGTTCGGGAGAGGGTGAAGGGTCAGCATTTGGTAGTGTTGAGCAGGAGTACAAGGTGATTGTGGGGTTTGTACTAGGTGTCACTTACTGGGTGATTAGGGAACAGGTTGGGAGGGTGACGGATGCTAGGTGTCTGAGTGGTGGTGTACTGAAGGTACTTATAGTGGTGGGTAGTGAGTCTCTAAGGGATAAGTTGCTGAAGTTGGAGGTGTTGAATGGGGGTAGGGTGAAATGTCTGTTGCCTGGGAGTGCTGCGAAGGTGAGAGGTCTGATCACGGGTGTTCCGGAGGATCTGTCCATGGAGGAGCTTAAAGAGGTGGTGTCGGGAGGGGTTGTGCTGGAAACAAGACGGTTGGGCAGTAGGGCGTTGGAGTTGGAGAAGGTGAGTCCGACGGTAGTATTGGAATTTGGAGGGCTGTTGTCGAGTAGGGTGCACATAGGGTATATTAGTTTTTATGTGAGGGAAAATGTTTCACCACCACTGAGGTGTTTTAAATGTCAGCATATGGGGCATGTGGCTGCTTATTTGCAGAGGGCAGGGTAGGTGTGCTAGGTGTGGGGGTCCTCATGAGTATGGTAAGTGTGGGGTAGGGGACAAGGTGAGGTGTTGTAACTGTGGTGGGGAGCACAGTGCTGCATTTGGGGGGTGTATGGTTCAGAAGCGGGCAGCAGAGGCTCAGCGGGTTAAGGTGGGTGGGGGTGGGTAGTGGGCATTGTTTCAATTTCTTAGGGTGGTGGGTTGAGTTGGGTGAACTTGAATTGGGTGGGCCATGACCGGCCTCACACTCCGGTACAGTTGGTGGCGTTATATGCACCGTGAGTTGGTTGTTATCTGCCAATAAACCCACAGAAGAAGAAGTTCTCTGAATGCTAAGAAGGAGCCTCGCCTAGCTTCTGAAGGACCTGATTTGGAAGGACCAGTCCTACCAAAGAAGGATCCTTGACTTTGAGAAACAGCTACTGACTATACTCCAAACAAAGACAATATATAAATGGACCAACAGACGCCATTAATTCCTATGGAAAGCAAGTGAAGTCAATTAGAAGCACTTTTTGATGATAGCCAAGTGTAGTGCGCAGCCTCAAGGTGAGCATGACGACGTAGATGTGACGTGAGCAACGTCTCTGAAAGTTTTAATTCTTATCTTAGCCGTGCCAAGAGAAATCTGAATTGAATCTTGCCTCTTGCAGAGGAAGGAGAGCGTGAGTAGGAGTTGTCCATGAGCGTAGGAGCAGGAGCAAGTTTTCGTAAGTATTCTGATTACATATTTTGTCATTTTGACTCTATGCCTCCACGTCCCCCGATTGCCTGCGAGCTTCTCCTGGACTATACGGTATACTGTGCTATAGTAAGTCGCATGGTTATGACACAATAGTTAGCATATTTTCACAAAAACGGCTGCTACGGGGCCATAACGTGAGATGCAAGGTAATGGAGCTTTTTATAAATTGTCCTGTTTCTTTGGAAATAAACAATGGAAAATAAACAGTTGGATTTGTAGACATGCCAGTGTGCAATGATGCCAAAGCTGCCAACATATTCAACTGCAATGCATCATCCATGCATGACAAAGGCCTTGAATGGTCTAATTGCATAGGATTCAGCTGTAACAACTGCAATGTCATGATTGGTAAAACAACTCTTATCAAGAGTGAAAGCACAGGCACCTTATATGTGTTGACTGTCCAAGTCACTTGCTTAACATATGTGCCAAAACTGCTGCTAAAGAGCTCTCAATGTCACCTGAGAAATTGCTAATTGACATCTACTGCTACTTTGAGAAAAACTCAGAAAGAAGAGAAGACCTTAAGGAGTTTCTGGATTTTTGCAATGTAGCCCAGCAGAGAGTACAAAAACACTGTCCATCACGTTGGCTTTCTTTGCGAAATGGTTTGGACCATCTGCTCAACCAATGGCCAGCCTTTAGTTATTATTTTGAATCACATAGTGAGAATCAGAAGTCCTGTGACATTCAGAAGAGTTTCACAGAACCCACTATGAAACTTTACACGTGTTTTCTCCACAATGTCACACAGTGATTTGAAAAATATAATTAGATTTTTCAAAACAAGGCACCAGTTCTTTTCAAGTTAAATGACGGTTTGGAAGAACTCCTGCATGACATAGCAAGCAGATTTTATTGTGCCAAAGGTATTGAGAGAACTGAAATTGCAGGAGATAGATGTTAGCAACCCTGAAATTTACTGTCCAGATAAAAAAACTTTTTGTTGGGTTCATGACGATGAGGCATTTGCGAAGTGAGGAAGCACTCTCCACTCACAAAACGAAGCAATTCTTCAAAGATGCCAGAGCATTCTATGTAAGAAGCTTTAAAAAAGTAAAGGACAAATTCCCAATGAGTGATGAAATCTTGAGTAATTTGTCAGTGGTCAATCCAGAGAACCAAGATCTTTTGACTGGCAGAGATTTCCAAATGTGATGAAGGCAGATGCCAGAGAACAACTCCATTTAGAAATCCTGGATTATGTCTCAACTAACCTGGAAGCACTGGTGCCAAATTACAAGAATTTACCAGTCAATGAGTTCTGGGGGAAGCTGTCCAAAGTAAGGTCTGTGAGCTCAGGGCAGTTAAGATTCAGAAAGATCTGTCAGCTGATTAAGGTGCAACTGGTGCTGCCAAATTCTAACTGTGATATGGAAAGGGCATTCAGCATTGTGCGTCACATCAAGACAGAATTTAGGAGTCAGATGTCTCACCAAACACTTGTGAATCTGATGTCTTTCAAGATAAACAAATTCATTAACACATAGTGCTATGAGGTTGAGGTTTCTGGAAAGTTGATCAAATCTGCAAAGCAAGCAGCAACAAAGTACAACGAAAGCTTGCAACAAATGAAAAAAAGAAATAGGATGTAAGAAATAGGCCTAAGCCTACATGTTGTCTACATTTAGCATGCATGTAAATAGTTATTTTATTAATTAATTGTTCTGTTATATTCAACTGTATTTCAGTATACAAATAAAGTCATGTTCTGTAGTGAAATGTCATATTCTCCTTCCTTTTATTTGGGGGGTGGGTCTTCGGGATGCCTCCCTGAAATTACTTTTTGCAGGTTGGAGGACCCCTCAGTTTGTACCCCACTCGGGGGTGTGGTCAAGTTAAACTTCACCTCACCATGTGTATCTATGCACATTTCTCGAGATGTTCATTATCAATTGCATTTACATTTGCAAAACTCCAGGTGTGCTCCTTAGAAAACTTGTCACCAGGCCCGAATCTACATGTACATATAGAATCTTTGCCCTCCAGTTCTGTTTCCACATAAACATTGCAAATGGTATATAAATTATGTTAATGTCCCCCATTGATAAAAAAATGCCCCCTCAGTCATTTCATCCTGGAACCGTGCTTGTTTGTCACACGCTGTCCCAGGACATAATACAATTTAATCTGTAGTACCATATATGTGGCTAAAAGCTCTCCTAATGTAAACAGGAACTTAGATATCATGGCCTAAATTCTAGAATGCAAAAAAAGGGGAGTTATCTTACATCATATTTTTGCCGTGAGTGTTGGTACTGGAGATCGAATTTCTCAGCCTCAAGTTGATGTATCTGCTCCCACAGTTCATTAGCCTTTTCTCTATGATGGAGAGAGTAAATAAATAGGGAAATGTGCAATCATCTGTTAGGCGTAAGATTGTAACATGCTAATTATTGGAAAAAGCCCCTGACGATACACATAGCGAGTGCCAAATACCAGTGTAATATTCTCCTGAACATTACCTTAGCTTGTCCTCTTTAAAATTGTCAATATTCAGCTCCTTGCGGCGTTCACTTAAGATTGCTTTCTTCTTCTCACGCTCTGTTTTCTTTTTTGGCCCACCTTTCTTTTCTGTCTGCAATTAGAATACGTATTCATTTATTTAAATAGGTTACGTTGACTAGGTTACGTTGAACAAGTACCTGTGTAGTTAACATAAAATACATGTATGTTAAACAAATAAACAAGCAAAGCATTATATATATATATACAGAGTATCTGAAAAAAGTGAGTACACCCCTCAAAGGGGTGTACTCACTTTTGTGAGATACTGTAAATACACTGCTAAAAAAAATAAAGGGAACATGTAAACAACGCAATGTAACTCGAAGTCAATCACACTTCGGTGAAATCACACTGTCCACTCAGGAAGCAACACTGATTGACAATCAATTTCACATGCTGTTGTGCAAATGGAAAAGACAACAGGTGGAAATTATAGGCAATTAGCAAGACACCCCCAATAAAGGAGTGGTTCTGCAGGTGGTGACCACAAACCACTTCTCAGTTCCTATGCTTCCTTGTTGATGTTTTGGTCACTTTTGAATGCTGGCGGTGCTTCCACTCTAGTGGTAGCATGAGACGGAGTCTACAACCCACACAATTGGCTCAGGTAGTGCAGCTCATCCAGGATGGCATTAATGCGAGCTGTGGCAAGAAGGTTTGCTGTATCTGTCAGAGTAGTGTCCAGAGCATGGAGATGCTACCAGGAGACAGGCCAGTACATCAGGAGACATGGAGGAGGCCATAGGAGGGCAGCAACCCAGCAGCAGGACCGCTACCTCCGCCTTTGTGCAAGGAGGAGCAGGAGGAGCACTGCCAGAGCCCTGCAAAATGACCTCCTGCAGGCCACAAATGTGCATGTGTCCACTCAAACGGTCAGAAACAGACTCCATGAGGGTGGTGTGAGGGCCCGACGTCCACAGGTGGGGGTTGTGCTTACAGCCCAACACCGTGCAGGACGTTTGGCATTTGCCAGAGAACGCCAAGAATGGCAAATTCGCCACTGGCGCCCTGTGCTCTTCACAGATGAAAGCAGGTTCACACTGAGCAAATGTGACAGACGTGACAGAGTCTGGAGACGCCGTGGAGAACTTTCTGCTGCCTGCAACATCCTCCAGCATGACCGGTTTGGTGGTGGGTCAGTAATGGTGTGGGGTGGCATTTCTTTGAGGGGCCACACAGCCCTCCATGTGCTCGCCAGAGGTAGCCTGACTGCCATTAGGTATCGAGATGAGATCCTCAGACCCCTTGTGAGACCATATGCTGGTGCGTATGGCCCTGGGTTCCTTCTAATGCAAGATAAAGCTAGACCTCATGTGACTGGAGTGTGTCAGCAGTTCCTGCAAGAGGAAGGCATTGATGCTATGGACTGGCCCGCCCGTTCTTCAGACCTGAATCCGATTGAGCACATCTGGGACATCATGTCCTGCTCCACCCACCGAAGCCACGTTGCACCACAGACTGTCCAGGAGTTGGCGGATGCTTTAGTCCAGGTCTGGGAGGACATCCTTCAGGAGACCATCCGCCACCTCATCAGGAGCATGCCCAGGCGTGGTAGGGAGGTCATTCAGGCACGTGGAGGCCACACACACTACTGAGTCTCATTTTGACTTGTTTTAAGGACATAACATTAAAGTTGGATCAGCCTGTAGTGTGGTTATCCAGACCTCCATGGCTTGATAAATTTGATTTCCATTGATAATATTTGTGTGATTTTGTTGTCAGCACATTCAACTATGTAAAGACGACAGTATTTCACACGATTAGTTCATTCATTCAGATCTAGGATGTGTTATTTTAGTGTTCCCTCTATTTTTTTGAGCAGTGTATGATGAAATATAAAGACATTCATTGGACTCTGATAACACTTCAGGAAAAACTGGCACTGTTATGATGTTTCTGGACTATTTCTGTTACCTTATACCCGCTGAAATTCAAGTTGGTGAGGACTTTTTTTTTCTTGGCGTCATCCTCTGCTTTCTTCTTGAACTCCTCTTCCTCCTTCCGCGCCTTTTCTTCCTGGTAACAGAGAGCATAACAAAACAGGTTTCCTAACTTCTGAACAGTTTGCTTCCGCCCCACCCTCACTTGTGTTCCGAAGGGCACACTCACGTTAATTCTGTTTTGACGCTCTTTTTCTTTCTCTGATCTGATCCTCATCTGCTCGGCTCTCTCAGAACGACGCTTCTCCTGAGAAGACGCACAGAGTAGATACTAACAGATGAAAACCCAGCTATCCCCATCCCAAAAGTATAGGTTACCCTTATATCCATAACATAGTAGACATATTGGGCTAGAACTGCACACAAAGCAGCAACAGAGCAAGCAGTATCACAATGAGCATAACAGTATCTCACAATACGATCTGTGAGGTTGATGAGCTCCTCTTCCTCCTTCTTGCGGCTCTCAAAATGGGCCTCGATCAGTGTCTGCAGCTCAGTGAGGTCTTTCTCCATGCGCTTGCGGTGGATATCCTACATGCAGGATAGGTTCAATTGTGGGGGGTCAGAGAGAACAGCACTAGGGGTCAGACATGGAGGAGAGAGATTGCTTGTGGTATAATTTCAACTTAACCAGAGAAGCAGCTAAGATAAATAGTTTGTAACTGTTTTATTGGTTTGGGTAACTTGTAACTGCTCTAGGATAGTGTAGGTCCTTCAGTGTGTACCTACAGTAAGGTAAACTTACATCAAAATCCACTTTTTCTCCATCTGGGATTTTGGGTGGCACTAGGCTAGGCACGAAGGCTGGTCTGTAGAAGGTACAACATTACATATGTCTGTAATTTCACAAACCTCAGAGTACAGTTATACATATTCATGTTGCTATATTAGTATACTTACTTTGGTTTAGGTTTTGCCCCATCTTCTTCCCGATGGGACAAAAGAGATATAAATTAGTGACACAAATATGTGGCATTCAATGCAAGTAATATTAGGTTAATATTCAAACACAAATTACTCCACACATTTTGCTAACCAGGGATTGATAAACCAATCTATACCTCCTTCCTCCTGCTCTTCCTCTGCATCTGGTAAAAGAGGTCAATAAAACGTCAACTATGATAGCAATGTGATAAAGTGCAGAGAGGAAAGACGTAAATCGAGCCATCATAAGACCTATGAAATCCCTGGGGGACAGTGGTGCTATACCAGCTTAGAAACTTTCTGTGACCTGTATTATCTCCCCCACCTCAGCAAGGCAGCCAGAGCCAGCCATGCTATCCCTACTGATAGAGGCTGCAGATAGCCTAGCAGTTTGAGCATTGGCCCAGTAAAAGACAATTTGCTAAAGGGTCAAATCACAGAGTCGGTAATGTAAAAAAATCTGTTGTTCTATTATCAGTCTGTATACAAATTGGAAAACATAATGCAATGATGCTGTTGTATTCTAATGTCATTGCAAATGTTAAGTGGAACCTCATAATTATATCAAAAAACTCTCAGAAATTCTGAAATTATCAAGAATCTTAGGGTATGCATGGCGTAGTGGGCTAGGTCACTGCATTGCAGGACTAGATACATCATGATAGTCAGTGGTTCGAGCCTGACTGGATTCTCCGTCTTTGCCCGGACCTCCAACACTAGGCAGCGCATATTGGCAGAGTGCTGCTGCCCTGGATTTGGGACAGATAATTTGAAATATCTACCTTGCCATGTTACTCTCCACTGACTCCTTGTATGCAGATTGGATACTTGTAAATTTAATCACAGAAGTATAGTTGGTGAATGTAATCATCCCGTGCATGATCTGAATAAAGTTGTCCGTGTTGGATGAGCAGTGTGAAAAGAATCGGCCAGCATGGCGACATGCGGTTGGATGAACCATGTTAGTGCCCCTCACCATCATACATTTGACCAAGGAGTTGAGGAGCTGCCGACAAGGCATGGTTAGTGGGAATTGGACAATTGTGAGAGGACAAAAATGAAAAAGAAAAATGAAAAAATGAAAGAAATCTGGGGCTTTACATACAGTATATCACAAAAGTGAGTACACCCCTCATATTTTTGTAAATAATTTATTATAACCTTTCATGTGAGAACACTGAAGAAATGACACTACCATGTAAAGTAGTGAGTGTACAGTCTGTATGACAGTGTAAATTTGTTGTTCCCTCTAAATGTCTCAACACGCAGCCATTAAGGTCTAAACTGCTGGCAACAAAAGTGAGTACTATCTTAAAGCAGTGACCAGTATGAGGGAGTGTGAGAGCAATAACACCAAATTTACCACACCTGCTCCCCATTCACACCTGAGACCTTGTAACACTAATGAGTCACATGACACCAGGGATGGAAAACAGCTAATTAGGCCCAATTTGGACATTTTCACTTAGGGGTGTACTCTTTTATGGCTGTCTGTTAAGTAATTTTGAGGGGACAGCAAATTTACACTGCCATACAGGCTGTACACTCACTACTTTACATGGTAGTGTCATTTCTGTCATACACTCACTATATATTGTAGCAAAGTGTAATTTCTTCAGTGTTGTCACATGAAAAGTTATAAACACATATTTACAAAAATTTGAGGGGTGTACTCACTTTTGTGAGATACTGTAATATTTCCAAAGACATTTGCTTACTTATTCAAAACAACGTAGTTTATTTCTAGTCTGATAAACAACTTTGTTTAGCTAAAAAATATCAAAATGCATTTCCCAGTGACCTGCAGAGGTGGGGGACATCATGTTTACTGATAAAATATCTTAATAGCATGCTCTTAAAGACCATTCGCAAAAGACTGCCCTTTCTATCAATTGTGCTGGAAGGTGTGGTCTCAATGCAACTGCAGAACTATCTATCAGCCAAGAAGCCTACTGAAACTTACCCGTGGGGCTTCTGTGCATGACACACCATATACAGCCCTGGTAGGTGTGATAAATTACTTTGACACCTTTTAATGGATTCACTTAGCATCCTTTTCCTTTTAGAAACATAACTGCCACTTTTTGACACTGTGAGTCAAAGTTTGCTTGAGTTATCTGTAAAAATACTTCAGTGGTTAATCTATGCATATATCTCTCTGTCAGACAAGAATTTGTTACACTATATAATTAAAAACCCAACCCTTTTATAGTCTCCATGGGGTCGCAGTTTTCTAGCAACTCTCCTGATTTTGGCACACATGTTGACACTGGAATTCTAAACGCATGTTTTGGTCCCAACTATAATTTTCATGCTGATTATACACATGTCAGGACACATTGACAAAGTATTACCTAAACTCACTGTCCAGATGATATAATGAGATTAATTGATTAAAACCAATTACATCAGTAAGCATGGTGTCAGGGTGGCCCTTTCAAGTCCAAGCAAGTTTTAGTTTTAGTCTAGGTTTGTATTTATTTTTTATTAAATTATTTTAGGCCTATTTTATTTTTATCTTCATGTATTGATTTTCATCATGTATTTCTTTGTTTTCTGAGCATTTGTTTGTGAATCTTTGTTCAATTATTTGCATGTGGATTGGGACATGCCCGGATTACCCAATGGGCATTATGGGGACAGGCCCAGGGGCCCATGCACACTTGGGGCCCGAGCAAAGGAAAAAAATATTTACATTTCAGATAATGACACCATGTATAACTAGAGAATGGCATGCTGATATTTGTATTCATTTAAATATAATTATATAATTGGTCAAGCGTAGGTGTGGAAAGCACTGACGTAACAACCCGCCCCTGCGCAGCTTTCAAATAACCCCGCGCTGCATCAAGTGGACTGTAGGATCTGTGGTTGTTAAGTCAAGAAAATGAGTGAGAGAAGCGGTTGTACTAAACAAAAACGAAAAAGAGAAAAGGAGAGGGAGGTGTCTTTATTAAGACAGGTTCCATCTATCAAAACATTCTTTAAAAGTAGCCAGGCCCAGTAGGAGAATCGGGATGAGGAATGTGTGGTAGATTATGACGAGCAAGCTAACCAGGGACCCAAGGAGGATAGTGTTAGCAGCGCAGCACAACCTGCTAGCTGTACGTGTAGTGGGAAATTAATGTTTATAGGACCAAATAATGACTCCTTCAACAGCTGGCTTCTCATCCCTCCTAATCTAACAACGGATTTCCTGGGATGAATTAAGATTCATGGAAAGGGGGCAAACCCCAATGTATGTCACACATTTAAACCTGTTCATAGGTGATTTTTGGTTTTGATCCACCCATGAAGGGAGTTTGGTATTATTACTTGTAAAAGGTTGTGCAGGTTTTATGTTGTCTACACTGGGTATCTAGAAGACAAATGCTAGCTCCCCCCTCTGTAAGATATTCAAATGTTATAATCCAGTCCGTTGTGACAGCCCGGATGCGCCAAGGCGACGCACAGTCAAATAGTTAATGTACTCTGTTGTTCTCCAATTCCAGCCAGTGAACTGATTCTGTATTTCGTATGCAGCGGGAGTTGTGGGAAATATAAGTCTTTGTTTAAGGTTAAACAGATGAGATCTCTTTAACGACTCTCCTGGCCACACATTCAGTGCGTGCCATAGCAAATGTGTTGAATAAATGTTGTAATAGACTGAACCGTATAAGACATGCTTAGATCGTAGATCATATGTAGAAGTGTTAGACGACAGGTAATTCTTGGTATAGTATTGTATAATTCTGTGTCCGGTTAAAGTTTGTACTTCGATGCCCTTTAACTGGAATTAAATATTATTCACTTTACTAAGTTCTGCCTGTCTGACTTTCTAAATAATTTCCCAGAACTTCTCCGGTGGAGACATTAATGGAAAACGTAAGGTATCTTGTTGCGACGTGCTCTTAAGTTTTCAGCCCTTACCATGCACACAGTTCAAGCTAGGTAGCCTATGCACTGTTTACTGAGTATCGCGGGTAGCGATTAAGTTTTCCCGGGTCGCTGTAGTATTTTGTTCCGTAGCTGTTTACACACGGATAAATGATCATTTGTGAGGTCAGATGATTAGATAGGAAATATCAACAATGTCTATTCTATAAATCCTCTATAGGCTTTTATTAAGCATTTCTCAGTTCTTAACCCAGACTATTGCAACAGGGGAGGAAAGGTAATATTAATTATAGAAAGGTAATATAAATTATTAATGCTTTAACTTCATAAGTGCATATTAATTGTATCTTTTTACCCCCTTACTATATAGGGGTAGCAGCAGCAGCGGGCAGTGGTTTAATCTGCTGTCTGACCCGACATTGTGGGGGGCAATCGAAGCACGTGCTGTTCTTATCGGTCGTGGACCTGCTGCCTTTCATAACAGAAAGAGCAAATATCTAGCCTCAACTCGTGATGGGGGTTTTGGTGGTAAGGTGCGCTCTCTTACTAATGATCAGCTGTGCTGTCAACTGACAATAGGAAGTTTCCAGAAACTGGATCGCCTATTCACCATCTACAGATAATAGTTTTTGCTTTGCCTGTATGCTTTTTTCTACCAAGAAAAATACATTTGTACTTTTTTTTTCTGACTGAAAACACCCCAAACGTGAGCATGAGAAAAGAACAGAACAATTGTATGTAATTGTATGTTAGCATTGCTTCGGTGCTCATCTGTCACTGGGAGCGAGTTGCTGAATGCTAAACAGCAGCTAGATGGAGAGAAACAGTATTGGCGGGAGGTGCTCAAGCGGGATGGATGTGGCTGTCATAAAGTTTTTAAGTTAAATGAAATATAGTATTATCAAAAAACAAAAAAAACAAGCTGCTTTCTTTTACATTTTGATATTTACATTTAGGGAATTCGGCAGTCACTTTTTTATCCAATGCGACTTACATGTAGTACATTTGTCAATATTTGGACAGCTCAAACACTAGCAATTGTAATTTGTAAGCAACCAATATTATACCAGAACACTTACAGCATCTTGTAATGTGTCTACTACCATTCAATCATCAAACAAGTGCCTAGTGGCCTTGAATAATAAAGTGCTGAATATTTTATTATAAAGTAGAAAGATTAGAAAGAAGAGTAATAAAACTTTTGGGGAAGACACTTGAGTTAAGATTTTTCCAGGTTTTTGACAAGTTGACCTATACTGTTTGCATCCTTTTCCTCACAGAAAGAGGAAAGGGGGAGAGAGAGAGTGGCAAACCCTGGAGAGTCTAGGAGGACAGGACAGGAGAGAGACAGACAGGAAGGAAACATTAATGGGTGTGTGTATGTGTTTGTGTGTGAATTATGGAAAAGTTTGATTCATAGAACTGGATTGGTAAAGGTGAGGCACTATGTGCTTGCATATGCCAGCTAGTTGTTCACTAGAGGTGTTACCACAGGGTGAGCATCCGGTTTGGCAAATTGACGCAAATGAGGAAGTGCCTTAAACCTGCATTCTATCTGAATTCCAGCTGGGGGTGATACGTCTGGTTGCAAAAGAGCTTCGTTTCTGTAATAGTCTATGAGAATGAGAGACATAATATACTTGATTTATTACCTCAGTAAACATATTCATAATGAGTATATGGTCTCAATCACTAGATTTAAGCCTTCTGCAGTTTATGATGATGTAAATTTTTTTAATTATAGTCTTGTTGATTTTAAAATTGTCGATAAAGCAAAGGGACATTTAGGGCGTGGTTATGGCATTCGGTTGTACGACAAGACACTCAAAGCAGTTGGCATTTCACTTTTTTCCGGTAAGTAACGTTACATTTTGTTTTACATTATGTTTTAATACTGTTTTTCATTAGCATCCCAATTAATATCTGTTAGCTAGCTAGATTACTCTTCCCTCTAGTCTAAAATCATCACAGACGCAAACAAGATGTCTGCGCCTGTAACGGCAATTTCGAACAAACCAATGGGTGACGTCACACATGGCTCCATCTAGTAATTATACAATCTATGGGTATTACCAGCAAATAGTAACAAGAAAATAAAAAAACTTGATTGTGTGGGTGGGCTGGGGGGCCCTACAAGACATTGTGCCCAGGGGCCTCTGAATTCTTAATCCGGGCCTGGATTGGGAGCTGTGTGGGGGGAGTGGTAGTGAGGTGAGCTGGGTAGACGCAGGGGATTGGGTTGGGTGGCTAAGTGGGAGGGGTTTGGTTGGGTGGCTGTGTGGACTGAGTTGGTTTAGATGCTGGGTTTTGTAGATGCTGGGTTTTGGGGAAAATATATGTTTTCTGATTTTTCTTGTATTGTTTCTGTGTCATCTGGAACGTATTCACAACACCACAACCAAATAGGTTATGGAAACATCTCAGATGGCTCAGTGAGTAGGGAGTCAGACTTGTAGTCAGAAGGTTGCCAGTTCGATTCCCGACTGAGCCAAATGTCATTGTGTCCTTGGGCAAGACACTTTCCCTAATTGCTCCCAGGTTGTTGCTGTAAATAAGAAATTGTTCTTAGTCAACTTACCTGCTTAAATAAAGGTTAAATTAAAAAAAAAATTAACCTGAGCTCAACTTTGAGTGTCATGGCAAAGGCTGTGAATACTTGTGTACATTTTGTTTTTTATTTTTAATGAATTTCAAACACACTTTTTTCACATTGTCATTATGGGGTGTTGTTTGTAGAATATTAAGGGAAAAAATGAATTTAAACTATTTCAGAATAAGGGTGTAACAACAAAATGTGGAAAAAGTGAAGCACTGTGAATACTTTCTGGATGCACCGTAGTTCTTATATGAGAGCCTGAAGCAAGACTCTTACTATCTTAAAGCATTGACACAACCGTAGCAGAATATGTGGTGTGCATAATTTTTTTTAACCTGTTATTTTTTGGAAGTAATAACTTTGTCTCAAAAATGTGTTTTTCTGCAGGAGTTTGCCGTCTGATCTCCTGACTCCAGACAACACATGTCCCCTCTGCTCGGGCCGATTGTCTGTCTTCTTCTAAATACTTCTCTCCCTAGACTCATCTTCCTGCTCTCTCATTAAAAATATGTACTTGCACTTCTCTTGTTATTTTATGTTTGTACTCTCAAGGTTAGGCTTTGAAGAAGGCAGTAAAGATAAGTCATTCAGAAACACACAAATCTTTTGGAAAGGACGGTGTGTCTACACTCCAGAAACAAGGAAATAAATTAGGAGAGAGATTATTCTAGTCCACAACAATTTCAAGTAGGTTTTCATTCAAATAAAAACATATGATAATTTTTTATAAAAAATCGCCCCTTTTTTTAAATAAAAAAAATATAATAATGAAAACAGGTATGATTTAGCCTATTTAGCCTAAAAACTTCTAATTTACCTCAACTACCTGGGGAAAATGGGGGAGGGGGGAAGTCTGGACACCCGTTTAACAAGACGGCACCCTATGCAGTGCAGATGTCCCCATCACTGCCCTGGGGCATTGGGAATAAACTTTAGACCAGAAGGTAGATTGAGCCCCTACTGGCTAACTGAGATATGTTGTTGATTCTATTCATAGATTATACACACAGAAACAACATATTACACATCTAATATATAACAATATAAAGTCAAAGTCAAAGTTGTTTATTTGTCATGTGCATCGGATAACATCACATCCTCCTATGCAGAGAAATTCTTTTGACAAGGCTCGACACATCTACACAGAGGGCTTAAAAAGGTTATATACAATATAAAGACATTTTAAAACGATAATAATAATAATAACAAAATACAAAATACACTATGTACTGACCAGTGTTCCGGAGAGTGTACGACAGCAGAAGTAATAAATATTATAAAATATGGCATGGAAAATTACTTTTAAAGGTGCATTGAATTCTGCTACATCAGATGTAGAGTGGATTAATTGACCAGAGAATGTCAGGGCTCAAGAAATGATTTGTGATCAATGTTCCATGTTGAGCAGCCGAATGGCCTGCGGAAAGAAACTGTTCTTTAATCTGGTAGTCCGTGCCTTGATGCTCCGGTAACGTCTACCAGATGGCAGCAGTGAGAAAAGGTCACGGCCTGGATGGCTGTGGTCTCTTAGGATATTCCGTGTCTTCCTCAGGCATCGCTTGTGGTAGATGCCTTGCACGGAGGGGAGACAGCAGCCAATGATGCGCTCCGCTGACTTCACCACCCTCTGAAGGGCCTTGCGATCAGCAGCGGAGCAGCTGCCGTACCATGCTGTAATGCAACCTGAAAGGATGCTTTCAATGGTGCACCTGTAGAAATTTGTTAAAATCCTGGCAGACATGCCAAACTTCTTGAGTCTCCTCAGGAAGTATAGGCGCTTTTGGGCAGTTTTTTTTGCCGAGGTTGTCTGACGGGACCATGTGAGGTCGTCACTGATGAACACACCGAGGAACTTGAACTCTGGAACTCTCTTGACTTCAGCTCCATCGATGTGTATGGGGGCAAGACCCTCCCTCTGCCGTTTCCTAAAGTCCACTATCATCTCCTTAGTCTTGCTGACGTTGAGAGAGAGGTTGTTGCTCTGGCACCAGGTAGCCAAGGCATTTACCTCCGCTCTGTAAGCGGTTTCATCGTTGTCGGAGATGAGACCTAGGATGGTTGTGTCGTCAGCAAACTTTATGATGATGTTAGAACTGTGTGTGGCCACACAATCATATGTGAACATATATATATATATATATATATATATATATATATATATATATATATATACATATATATATTATTTACAAAAAGTTCGAACAGCATCTGTGTTTTATGTGAATAAACAGCTTGATTTTGGCACATTGTTTTTGTTCTGCTATCAAACTTTTATAAAATCTATCCAATGTGAACAATGAAAACTGGATGTTTAGTTAACATTATGGTATTATATGCAATTATTAATGATGACAAAATAACAAAATTGTTATTTGGTAGTTGTGCAAAGGTTGCAATGAATAATGGGAACCAAGTATGGTAATAATGGTAACAATTTCTACTCTAATGCATACTAGGCAAACTCCATCCTGCTGGCAAGATCTGATTAAATCTGCCCAGATTTCAGTTTAAAATAAAATGAAGTTATTTTTTATAAATGTTTCAATTTTAAATATTAAAATGGTAATAATTATGACCTCCAATTGTTGACTTTCAGCTTTAGCTTTGAGGGCATTTACATCCAAATGGTGTAGAAATTACAGCACATTTTATATGTGAATATGAAAGTAATTGGACAATTGGCTGGTCAGCTGTTCCATTACCAGGTCTGGGTCATTCCCTCATTAGTTCATTTATAAGTTAGCAGATGAAAGGTCTAGATTTGATTTTGAGCATTTAACCTTCAATATAAAATTCGAAGAGCTGTAATTGCCAGTGAGGAAAGTTACCATTAGGCTGAACAATCTATATAAACCCATCAGAGAGATAGCAAAAACATTACAGTAGGTGTGGTCAAATCAATGTTTGGTATGTTCCTAAAAATAAGAATGCACTAGGTTCAGGATCACCAAAAGGGCTGGAAGACAATGAAAACCAACTGTGGTTGATGGCAGATGAATTGTTGTGATTTACCAAAAAGCTGCTTTCGTTTTTTCTAACCAAAGGACATTCCCACAGAAGGCACATTTTTGCAAACTCAAGTCTAGCTTTTTTGTCTTTCTCTCTTAGAAGTACAGTCTTCCTGGGTCTTCTGTACCATGGAGACCATTTGCATTCAGACAACGATGGATGGTATGACTTGAAACTGTTGTGCCTTCAGCTTGAACGTCAGCTTGGATCTGTTTTGAAGTTTCATTATTTGAACCATCCGCCTCTTAATCAATGTGTCAATTTTCCTCTTGAGGCCACATCCAGGGATGTTGGCTACAATCCCATTGGCCTTAAATCTTTTCATAATATTGGCAACAGTGTTCACAGGAATATAAGCTCTTAGAGATGGTCTTGTAGCCTTTCTGTTAAACATGCTTTGCCATTACCTTCTTACTATACTCCTCAGACAACTCTCTGGTTTTCCTTCTGTTTTCCATGTTCAGTGTGATGCACACAGTGACACAAAACAGCAGGGTGAGTACTTTCAAGTGGCTGAATGAGTGATTATGTGATGGAGGACACCTGTGATGTTAATTAAAATAAAATGGTCTGCATGAGGTATAACTACAATACAATTGTTTTATAAATCTTATAAAAGATATCAATTAGATTGTCCGGGACATTTTGGAATGTCTTGCTTTATATAATAAACTTTTTACAGATTTTTTTGTTTTGTACCACAGTCCTGCAAATCAAAGATATGCATTTATGGGTGACAATGATATTTTAATTCCAACTCATTGAAATTGTAAAAGTGCAGTATTTGAATAAAATGCAAGGGTACGAATGCTTTCAGCCACACCTGTAACTACTTCAAGGACTTTGATTAATTCAAGACCTACTGCACTTACCATTTTAGATTTGTTGGTTTTTAATTGCTCTTCAAGACAATTTTTGATTGTTCAGACAAAAGTAGATAGAACACGTTTGTACTATTTGTAAATAGAACGTAGAATTATTATGATTACTGACTACACTGATTTGGTTAATTCTACCTTTTGCAAAGTAATGCATTGTAAATGTGCTCTACAAATTCTGTATTATTGTTATTATTATTAATATCATAACATTTCATTGTGTAGCTAACACAAGTGATGGAATTAGCAGTGAGGAATGTGCTGCTACTAAAGTCCTTAGTGCTGAAGCTGTTTCAAATGTTTCAAATATTTATATGTTTGTTGATTCAACATGTTGCTCTCTTTTAAAGTCCTGCTCTCATGAACAAACTCTGACTGCTCAGTCTATTTAACACCATAGATCACAATTGGCTAAGACAGAAACGCTTAATTTAAGTAGATGGGAAAAAAATCCAGTTTGACATATATTTGGATTATATCCAATTTAATAAATGTCTCTGTGTCAAGATTTTAAGCATCCTGATGCAATGATCAGGCTACCTCATATACCCCCATACTACCTTTTAACCTACAGGTCATCAATAAATGGCTAAGTGGTTGTTTTAGATAATCCGTTGAGATAAACCTTTTAACTAAACTGTACTACATAGCATCATGTTTATGGTGTGTGTCCATACCTGCATCGTTGCTATACCCGTGAGCCCCTAGGAAGAGAAACAGATTCTGTCACTGTTACTGAAGCCTATTACCACACTTCAGCCCCAAGGCAGATTCAATTACTACAGGGACCCACCCACTTGACTAAACACTAAAGCTCTTGTTCACCAAAAGAATGTTGTATAAAAAACTGTTTATCCACACACTAAAAGCTTCCATTTTAGGAAATAACGTTTTAAATTTCATTTTAAATACACCGAATTGCTCATATTGATTTCTTGAATTTTGGCCTTATGTTCACCTTTTGAGTAATTTAGCTTACACTCAGGTGTCAAGAGCCAGTAATACAGTATGTATACACAAACAAATCATATTTCAGAATATTTTCAGAATACAAGAATTGCATTTCTGTGAATGGAGCACACATTGATAGGCTATAGCATGTTAATAAGCTAAAGCTAGCATGCGTTCATGAGCACAAGCAATAATACCTTCCTCCTCCTCCACATCTTCCAACTCTTCTGCAGCAAAGCAAGCACATATTAGGAAAGAGCAGAGTTGTTATCCTCCAGCCAAGACAATGGTATAAAGAGGTTGACCATAAGCAATCGACTAACTAGAGCAATTAAGTATTTTTACACTGTCTTTTATTATGTTGAATAAAAGTCAACGGAACATATTAAAAATGTCTGCCAGTTTATCACCCCTTTTTCCCATGCTGAAATTTGAGTGTATAACAGCACAGCTTTTATTCTAACTTAGGATAGTCCTGAATGTTAGCGGTACTCCATTGGAGACAGATAAAGCTCTCTACGGCTCTCTCATTGTTGCATTCAGTGCCTTTCATGCCTGAATATCAAAGGTCACCATTGATTCCCCAGTAAGAGTGCCAGTGCTCAGGGCAGTGGCCAGTAACACTAACTGTTGCCCCTCTAAGAAGGGAAACATGAACCAAATGACCATGAGCTCTATCTTGACCCAATGTACCAAGAGGGTAATTGTGCGTCTTTCCCCTAGTGTGCCCTATTCTGGACTACCTGACCAACATAGCAACACAACACGCTAAACTCTCAAACTCCACATCTAAACACAAAAACAGGTGCTAGATGAAGTCGGAGACAGCTGGGCTGAGCTATGGCTCAACAAGTTGGCCCAAAGATGGGCCAGAAATACAGACAGGGCCCATGTATTTTCGGTGATGGGCACTTGCCCACCTTTCAAGTTAAGGCAGAAAGAATCCCCCAGGGGAGATCTTTAGGAGAAAGGCATAGACAGTGAGAGAGGGATCCTGGGGGGCTGGGTAGTCAACCTGACCAAAAGGCCAAGGACAAATGTAATCTGTATGGTGTGACACCTAATACCACAGCCTGGGGGCTGTAGCTATAGTTTCTGCTCTACATACATTGATCAGCCATAACATTATGACCACCTGCCTAATATTAGTAGGTCCCCCTTTTTCTGCCAAATCGGCAGCCCCATACACAACAAAATGTGATGCACCTTTCTATAACAACCAGCATTAACTTTTTCAGCAATTTGAGTGACAGTTGCTTGTCTGTTGGATTGGACCACACGGTCCAGTCTTTGCTCCCTACATGCATCAATGAGCCTTGGCCACCCATGACCCATTTGCCTGTTCCACACTTTTCCTTCCTTGGATCACTTTCATTCCTACTGACCACCGCAGACTGGGAACACCCCACAACAGCTGCAGTTTTGGAGATGCTCTGACCCATGTGTCTTGTCATCACAATTTGGCTCTTTTTAAAGTTACCGAACACATATTGTTACGGTTGCCCATTTTTCCTGCTTCTAACACATCAACTTTTAGGACAAAACAAAGAAGCAGGAAAAATGGGCAAGAATAAAAATGAGCAAGTTTGACAAGTTGACACTGTTTCACTCGGCTCACTCCACTGAATTGCCCGAATTTGGATGACAAGCGTGCATCGACCTGTCGCGATCTGTAAAATTGAACATAGTGTTCTGATGGTAGCACGCAACAAGCACGCCGACAAGCAAGATACTTGGGCGAATCTAGCAGGGCTATGCAAATTTGACCGGCCGTTCGGGAAATCCCCAGATTCTCCTGATTGCCAGTCAGACCCTGGTCAGTACCTATATGAAAATGTCCAAGGACGGAAAAGCAGTGAACAGGCAACAGGGTCATAGGCAACAAAGCCTCATTGACGCATGTGAGGAGCGAAGACTGGCCCGTGTGGTCCGATCTAACTGACAAGCTACTGTAGTTCAAATTGCTGAAAAGGTTCATGTTGGTTCTGATAGAAAGGTGTCAGAACACAGGGCATCCAACAAGAAAGAATGGAATGCTCGCACTCTGCTATGCTTCCCATATATTTTTATTGTGCAAAGTCTGAGTCTTCAACTGTCTTCAACAGAACACAGTGCATCACAGTTTGTTGTGTACGGGACTGCTGTTTTGGTGGCAAAAAGGGACCTACAAAATATTAAGCAAGTGGTCATATTGTTATGAATGATCAGTGTATGTACTCCAGTGGACAGTCTCTCATACAGTAGATCTTGGTTACACTTTATTTGGAGAGTCTGACATTCCATCTGTATGTGCTCTACAGATAGTTTGTTGATGATATGACTATCAACAAACTATCAACAAACCATCTGTTGATAAGCAACTAAATGTGTATTTTAAGGGTAGGGGTAAGTTTACAATATGTTTTAGGGTAATGGTTAAGGTTAGGTTTAACATAAGGGGAATGGTTAAGGTTACGATTAGGGTTAGGGTTAGTAGATAGTTTGTTAAAATGTTGTTGACAGTATGCAGATAATATGTAGAGCATCTAGAGATGGACTCTCAAAATAAAGTGTTACCTAGATCTTATTCAGATCTGGATAAACGAAACATATTAAAGATCAAAATATTTACTGTGCATTGTGTAATTCGTTGAGAACAAATGAAATAACAATAACCAACCCATTCAAACTTACACCAAAAATCTAAGTAAACAATAAAAATGTTATCCAAATTGCGTGAATTTCCTCACGGCAACTAATAATGTGACTTAGTGTGTCTGACCCACACATGCCTGTATGCACTCCCGACAACGTCTGGGCATGCCCCCGATGAGACGGCGAAAGGTGTCCTAGGGCAACTCCTCCCAGACCTGGATCAGGGCATCAGTGAGCTCCTGGACAGTTTGTGGTGCTACTAGGTGGGGTCGGATGCCCCAATACATAATGTCCCAGTGGTTCTCTTTTGGATTCAGGTCTGGGGAACATAAGGGCCAGTCAATTGCATCAATGCCTTCGTCATCCAGGAACTGCCTACACGCTCTGTAAACATGAGGCCGGGCATTGTCCTGCACCAGGAGGAACCCAGGGCTGATGATGGGACTGAGGATTTCATCCCGGTACCTAACAGCAGTCAGGGTACTGTTGGCTAGCACATGGAGGTCTGTGCGACCCTCCAAGGATATGACTCCCCAGACCATCACTGACCCACCGCCAAACAGGTTATGCTGAATGATTTTGAAGGCAGCATAGCATTCCCCACTCTGTCACCAGATTCCTTCATGTATGTCACATGTGCTCAGTATGAACCTTCTAACATCTGTGTAGAGAGCAGGGAGCCAATGGTGGAACCCGCCAATTCTAGTGTTCTCTGGCCTCATGCCACCCTCATAGAGTTTGTTTCTTTTGGTCAGAACCATGCACACCAATATCCCACTGGAGGTCATTTTGTAAGGCTCTGGTAGTGCTCCTTCTGTTTCAACTCACACAAAGGAGCAGCTACCGGTCCTGCTGCTAGGTTGATGCCCTCTATGGCCCTGTGCAGGTCTCCTCGTGTAATGGCCCGTCTCCTGGTATATCCTCCATGCTGTTTAGACTCTACTGGGAGACACAGCAAATCTTCTTGTGATGGAATGTGTGGATGTGCCATCCTGGAGGAGCCTGTGCAACCTGAATCGGCTGCAGGTACCACCTCAAGCTACCAGTACTGACAAGGACATTATAGCAAAATGCAAAACTCAATTAGAATCAGTCGGGAAGAATAAGGAAAGTGCAATTGCCTGTGGCCACCATCCTTATATCCCTTTTTGGGAGTTGTCTTGCTGTTGGCTGTCCAGCATGTTGTCACTTTAATTTGCAACAACACAGGTGACATTGATTCACAATCGCTTTTGCTTCCTAACTGGGCAGATTGTTGTGAAGTTTAGTTGACTTACTGTGTCATACTGTGATGATTGCGTGTTCCCTTAATTTGTTTGAGCAGTTATTATTTTAGTATTATATTATATAGATGTTTATAACAAGATGGTCTTGCATGTAAAAAAGATGAATGAAATGGTTGTACAAATAACTGCTTTGAAGCTTTATAGGTAATTAAATTATGATTTACAATGTAGCTAATTCAATGATGCTTAAAATATCATTCAATGATGCATCAGAAAAAAGGTTCCAAACATGTTTCTTTGGTTGTCCTGTTAGTGGAACTTTGAAATGCTATAATTATATTTGAGGTAGAACCTTTGGGTTGCAAGTAGATTCCTGTAGGGTTCGAAGAAGGGTTCTACTTGAAAGCAAATATTTAGGTATTCAAATATTGGGACAGAAACCATTCTGAATCCTTTTTTCTTATATTTTAAGAATGTCCATATGTAGTTAACACATATATTAACACCATCTTAAAACATTTCAAACAATAGTACATGTGCTGGATGTGTAAGACATTGTTTGTTACACATACCTATGATATCATCCTCTCCTCATGACCATATGTAGTTAACACATATATTAACAACATCTTAAAACATTTCAAACAATAGTACATGTGCTGGTTGTGTAAGACATTGTTTGTTACACATACCTATGAGACATTGTTTGTTACACATACCTATGAGACATTGTTTGTTACACATACCTATGATATCGTCCTCTCCTCATGACCATATGCACATTAAGGAAGGATTAGGACCGGCCATGTGAGCGCATGAGAAAGCAATTCATAAACACACCAGCATTATAGACAACTCAACAAGTAATACTGCATGTTACAAAACAATACAATGTATCAATATGCTGAATTTAGACATACAGTACACACCTTTAGTTAGTTTTGCGTAGATTACTCGTAAGCTTGCTGTAAATTGTACATGATTCTATATATTGGCAGCAGATGGAATGGAACTATACCGTTTTGACCCAACTCTAAAAAGACACTTCTTCATACATTACCCTAACCTGAGCCCCTAATCCATAATGTCATATGTCTTTTTTAACTTATAGAAGCTTTCTGAACTTTAAGAAATGTTTTTAAATAATGAAATATATAAATTGTTTAAATTACTTACTTTCTTGCTCCCTGAAAGAATAAAACAAAAATAAATTGTTAAATTCCATTATGGAATAAATCATGCTGATTGAAAAACAATATCTAGCACATTATCTACAGCTGATTCCATAAGCTATTCATTTACTTACTCATAGTCAACATCTTCTGTGTCTGACATCGTTCCAATTGACCTGGGTGAAGGTAAGCGTTGTACCAAAGTAAAATTAACACGAAATGTGACCTGTTATCAATGAACATTTGCTGTAATTCATATTATTTTACATTAAGTACCACATGCTTATAGGCAATAGAGAACATTAATTAGTAAATTATTTGCTAAATGTATATATTCTGTACAAACACACATGAAGACTTACTCAGAGGGCTGCAGTATTGGCTAGAGTGGGAAGACAATGGGGGAATGTATTGTATGACAGGCTATGTTGGAGCCATAAGCTTTTAAACCCTGTCAAGGATCACATGGCCCTCTTTGGTTGTGCCTACAATAGGTGGGCAGATACATGCTAACAGTTGGTAGGAAGCATCACATATGAGTAAACAAGCATAGGCTTCATTTCGGTCTATTTTAACACAGAGAACCTGTCTATTTTTACATTGAGAACCTGACTTGGACCCGACAACCGGGGATGCTTCCAACAAAGGGATGAATGGAAGGGAAGGGCTTACCGTGATGCCCCTCTTGAGTGCTTGCATTAACAAAAGTATGCACACCCACCCACACAGATATGTTTAGGCTACGTTTAGGTCAACCCCTTGTTCATGACGCCCACACACATGACAGCATTTGACTTGGAACATCTTAACATTTCTATCCCTGGAGTTAAGTCGTACATCACTTTACAAAGAACAAAAGAACATGGATCAACATTAGGCTCCCTCTGACCTCCGACCTGAGATATTGCACGGCCACTCCCTTCCCAGTCACAAAATAGCTTGAGGGCAAGCCTTGCATATCCCTGATACATATCACATGTATTACAACCCTAGATTTCCTTACACAGTACGTTTTCATTTGATTTGAGTGGAGGCCTCTTGTGCTGTTACACTGAATGGTACAAGATTAATTCCGATCTTCACACCCTTGAACGTCTCATCTTCGCTGCACCTTTCATTGTTAAGTATCTTATTCCACTCATCTGACTTGCAACAACATGCTAGCAGCTCTCTTCATCTCCCTGCCAAATCGGTTAATACCCACCAGTTCTCTATTAATATGCTAATTCTGATTCGGTGATTCGGTTTCGCCTTGAACCACCCAAATGCTTTTCAAAGCTTTTTCTGGGTTCTCATATTGCCCCAATTACTTATAGTGTGTGTTTCTGCACTGAGGTGCTGTTCAGTTTGTGTGGTGTGAGATTTCTGACACACAGTTCAGACTTCTCTCTCATTTGGAGTCCATGAGACCATTGGAAATCTGGGACAAGCTTTGTTTCATGTCCCATGATTTACGTATGGTGATGTGTAGTATTTATTCTGTCTGTGTAGAACAATTTAGTTTCATTAAGTGTATACTTTGTGTAACAAATAGTGGCAAGTGAAAATTATACAGCAAACTCTGGAGAATTATAATAATCAAAATATAAAAACATCCAATTAAATATTTAACTGGTCATATTCCTAAGTAGCAAATCATATATTTATATAGTGAGCTTGAGAGTTCTTTGTCACCTTTGGTGATAACAAGTCTGAAAAAGACTATCACATGTAGTGCCACAACATTTTTCTTTAGGTCAGATTTCAGTTGATATGTTATAAAGTATATCCTTGGCAGTGCTATACCAGAAAGCACAGCATTTACTTTTCCTGCTATTCAGAGGATAAACAACTTTATCATGTCTGTGCAATGATACACTGCTAAAAATCCTGTCTAAAAATCTTGATAATATTGACAAAAAGGTATAGGTGTATTCAGGTCAAATAATCCTTAAAATAAGATATATTTACTTAACACGCTATATTTGTATTACATTGTTTACCTTAGAAATCATGTTAAGAACTCCTTTTTAGTTTATAAATCACTCATATATTAATTGTGCATGTCAATACATGTAAGATATTCTTTTAAATGATGTACCCAGTAGGTCTCTATAAGTTCCTCTGGCCTTTTAACTATCCCATAGCTGAGGATTAAGAGAAATGGAGAGGAGGCTTTTAAGTTTTATGCCTCCAGCCTTTGTCTGCCAGAGAACCTGACGAGGACTGAAACTATGGAAATCTGTACAAGAGACCTTAAAAAACATCATTTTGACTTGATTGAGGCTTTTTCATAGGGTGTTTTCAGCCTTTTAGTCAGCTTGATTGACTTTCTATAGATTTCAACCCCCAAGTTTGGGCTTGTATTTTTTAAATGTGCACTGCTAATACTGTATATGTATTTGTACATTTTTTAAGTTAAGTCCATTGCTTTGCATGTCTTATAAAATGTGCTGTATAAATTAAGGCAAGAAAATGTGAAAACTACTCCCAGCTAGTACATAAAATGTTAAGAACCATTTGTTTCTTAGAGCTTGGTAGATCTGGTAGTGGAGCACAATGGGTGTGAACATGTATAACACATTTAAATCATTTCATGAACAAACTGTATTTTCTTATATAAGTAGCATTTCCTAAAACTAACATTTTTGTAATATTATAGAAACTATTTTCAAATAGTATGAAATTATAAATGTATTCCCAAAAACATTGAGAAAAAAATGTAATCTGTGGATTCAGAATACAATGTTTCCTATGGGAATTTTACATGTAATAATATGATTGTGAACATGTATGGGGACAGATAACACCAAACGTTTGCAGTTATTAAGTTTAGAGTTTGTTTGTGGCTTGATGCCATGTTACAGTAAAAACAAGATTTTGCTTAATTAATTTCTGGGGAAAAAAATACAAAAAGTAAATATTTGTGTTTCAGGAAAAAAAGTGAAATAATAATTATTCAGATATGGAAAGTAAAATTTAACAGTTGATGGACAGCTTTAAGGAAGTTATAAAACACATCTAAATAACCTATAACTTTCATTATACAAGAGTGTTCTCAGTAACTCTTGGCCAACTAAAATTTAATTTCCAGAGAATAGGATCAACTCCGTTTTCAGAACATTTAAAATAAGTTTCCATCTTCAGCTAAACAAATCAAATATGATTTGTCAAGTTTTGTTAACAACAGGTGTCAATTAACATTACTAAATGAGTAAATGTGTGCCTGTGTGTGTGAAAGTGTCTGGGTCTAGTGTGGCATGTGTTCGTTTTCTCTGTCATGTTTGTTCCTTGAAATATAATAACAATAATAATAATACTTGGTACTTATATAGCACTTTTCAAAGAGACTTTAAAAATTAGCAAAACAAAGAACAAACAGAACCAAAAAGACAACATCACAAGGGGAAGGAGGCAAGGGCTATGGGAAGGCCTGTTTAAACAGAAAAGGCTTAAGGCGGTGGAGGAAGATGTTAATTGAGTCAGACTCATGGATGGATTGAGGCAGGGAGTTCCAGAGTCTGGGAGCAACCCTGGAGAAAGCCCTGCCTGTCACCAAAGCACTATAGCTTGGACCTGGGGATGATGAGGTGACCTGTTGTACCAGAGCGGAGTGAGCGTGTGGGTTGATAGGGGAGAAAAAGGTCAGCGAGATAGGGGAAGCAAAGTGGTGGAGGGCATTATGGGTTAGAAGTATTTTGTACTAAATGCGCTGGGAGCCAGGGAGACAGTGGAGCTCACCATGGATGGAGGTGATCAGCTGCCAGGACATTGTGTGGATGAGAAGACTGCTGCAGATTTTTAAAATCATTTGTAGCTTACAGAGGTTTGAAGTGTGGATGCCGGGCAAGAGAGAGTTACAATAGTCGATACGGGATGAGATGAATGCATGAATCAGAGTTTCGGCAGCAGGTGGGGGGAGGGAGGATTTGAGTTTGGCAATGTTACAAAGATGGAAAAATTTGGATTTGACAGTTTTATGTGTTGCTTAAAACAGACGGTGGAGTCAAGGATGACACCTAGGTTGCGAGCATAGGGAGAAGGAAAAACAACTGTGTCATCTATAGTGAGAAAGAATGTGCCGGTTTTATTGAGGGTGGATTTAGTGCCTATGAGAAGGAGTTCTGTTTTGTCACGGTTGAGTTTGAGGAAGTTGTGATGCATCCATGTTTTTATTTCAGAGAGACCGGTTTCAATATCGGCCAGAGTTGGGTTGGTGAGAGATTTGGTGCTGAGGTAAATCTGAATGCCATCGGCGTAGCAGTGAAAGTAAAGGTTGAAATGGCGCAGGATCTCACCAAGGGGGAGGATGTAGCGTAGGGGTATTTTACTCTAGCCTTACGAGGTCCGGAGCCTGCTGGTTTTCTGTTCTACCTCAACATTAATTGGGCTCACCTGGTGTCCCAAGTCCAAGTAACTCACAGATTAGAGGGTTGCAATGAATAAGGGACGAGTGGATCTGGCATCGAGGTCCAGAGTTGAGTATGAGGGATGTAGAGGATGAAGAGTACGGGACACAGAACAGACCCCTGGGGGACCCCCTGGGTAACTGCAGCTAATTCTGCTTTGTGGTCACTGAGGTAGATGTATTGTGTATATATATTTAAACAGACAAACAAAGATTCCTACCCAAAATATAATTTTTTTTGTTTGTTTCAAAATCACCAACAGTGGAAAAAACACAATGACACATAAAGAAAAACAAAGCCTCTAGCCATGAACTAGATTTTGAGGTTGGTTTGACAGTTTAAAGTGCTTTAAACAAAGAAGACACATAGTATGCTGGTTAATGTGGGATCCACTTAAATACACTGAGCATTTCGAGAAGGTCTAGCATTTCCAAATGCCATAAGTTGGATTCTACACTAAATGGTAGAATTCATTAATTTGAGTGAAGATCGATAAATTATATTTTGTGGATATAAAAAATAATAATACCCCTGACTTATTTTTATTATGATGATTATTATTAATAATAATGAAGATAACAAAACATTAACAAATATGTACAATGAAAGTATTAAAAAAAAAATAATAATCATAATAACAATAATAACAACAACTTTAATGAATATGACTGTGTTCATAGATACACACTGTAACTTATTCTATGATAAAATTATTTGTTTAAAATTTAAATAAAACACAAGTGATATAATATACTAGCAACAGTGTACTGTATATGCTTTCAATCTTGTTCTGCAGGACTTGACAATTTCTAAGAAATATCTCAAACTTAACAATATAGACCAGTGGTTCTCAAACCTCTCCTGGAGGCCCACAGCCATGCCATGTATTAGATGTATCACAGAGCTAGCACACCTGAATCACATTGTCAACTAATAATCAAGCCCTTACCTATTTGAATCAGGTGAGCTAGTTCAGGGTTATAACAAAACTGTGAGATGGCGGTGGTCTCCCAGGAGAGGTTTGAGAACCACTGATATAGACCATTCTACATCTTTGATTATTCTAGTACAGTGGTCCTCAAACCCTTCCATTGAGGGCCTAGTGTATGCTGGTTTTCTGGTCTTTCCCTTCAATTAGAGCATAATTAGGACCTAGACTGCCAGGTGAGGGGAGATCCTAACCAATTAGTGAGCTACTCCATCAGGCTTGTACAAGGTAAAAGCGAAAACTAGGCACTGCATGGAAGGGTTTGAGGACCACTGTTTTAGTATATTCAGCACTGCGATAAGACTTCCCTCTAGTGTCACAGAGCTGCTATTGCAGACTGAGGTTGGCCCTGTCTAGAATAACAGCAGCATTTAGTATCCTCCAAAATAAATCTCAATTTCCAAAAGGGTAATGGGAGAATTTTGCATTTATACCTCACTCTAATACCTGTTAAAAAAAATACCAAATATATTTGTTAATGCACATAATTACACACTATTTGGATTTCCTTATATTTTAAGTTCATCATCCATTCATTTTTTATTAATATACTTAGAGCAGGGGTTCCCAAAGTTTTCAGCCCACAACCCCCAAAATAAAGGTGTGACTATAGTAATTTACTCATTACTTTTATTTAAATATTAACATCACCTAATGAAATGGATGGGCACAATGCTGTTGCGTGCAATGGCGCACACGCACAAATAGGCCTAACATGAGCACTTTTACAACAAACGAACACAACTGTCAAACAACTATCAATATTTTTTTTCTCTGGAAATCATCTTGCGACCCCCACCTCGCTGTCTTGGTCGCGACCCCTACTTTGGGAACCACTGACTTAGAGCACCAGGATTGTAAAATCATGTCAATAAAATATTGTAACTATCAAAGCAGTTACACACATCTTACATTACATTACACACAAGTGGATGTTTTCAACAAAACTAATTAACTGACACATTTACATCCATAATCATACTTTAATTGTAGTAGAAATATTAGCGACAACTTTTAGTAAATCAAAGATATATCTACATTGTGTACAATGTGTTTACATAAAAGACTGACATACATTAAGTGTAATTTTTTGTATAAAATAGTATATATCTACTTCCTTAAAGGTACAATATGTAGTTGTCCAAAACAATAACAAAAGACGTACTTTGCATTAAAAAAGCAAACATCACTATACCTATATTATATATATTTCTTAGTTGTGTACTTACATTATCCTAAATGTTTCTACCAACTTTCAAATCCAGAGAAATTTGTAACATAATTCGAAGATACAGGATGTTTCATTTTGTCTTCCCTCAATGGCGTCATATAACCTTTGACTGCTCTAGTTGCTCTAAGTTCCAGGGAACTACCAAACATATTGTGAATAACGTTATAATATTTTTAACAATACATTACTTTGTCATCGAACATTTTTTCTGCCGGAGACGCTAGATTGGAAGGTTGTCATTGACGATGAAAACAAAACCCATAATCTCACGCTACTTCCCGACGTCATCCAAGTACATCTTTTGATTGAGAGACCCCTAGCGGCCAAAAACTACATATTGTACGTTTAAGGACAGTAATTTAGTCATAGTCATAGGTTATCTTAGCCAGCTATGTAAATGTTGTTGTAATCCTGGGTAATATACAGACTGGTCACCCAAGTCTTGACCTCCAGGGGTCATTCAGGTATAATCACGTTAATCATGGCAAAGTACAGTATTGACCTGCATCTAACCAAACCCCACAATGGTTTTAGCTGCTCCTGCTTGTGCTACACATTTCCTGTATTTCAAAGATAATTTCTTCTCAGGGCAGTATTAACAAAAACAAAGAGCAGAAATACAGTGTAATTGTTATGCTTGCAACAGCATAAAAACACTTTCTAAACCATCAATGCAAGCATTGCAATGAAAACAAGAAATAATTACATCTACAAAAAACAAATTCAAACCATTAATACAATTTCAATGTCCACAAGAAAAGACAAAATAACTAAGTTATTAAAGTTATAATACTAAAGTATTATATTTTCTGTCTATTGAGCTGGGCCTTATTGAGCTGGGCCTTATTGAGCTGGGCCTTGTTGAGCTGGGCCTTGTTGAGCTGGGCCTTATTGAGCTGGGCCTTTGGCTGCATCAAACATCTTCTTCCTGCCCTCCATTCCAGACATGGCTTCCACGTTCTTCCTCCAATCACTCACCTCCACTGTCTTCTCCTGCAGAGTGCAGAAAAATAGTAGTCATTATCATGTCCATATGATAGCTACGGAGGTAAAATTATGACACCCTTTGTGTGGTTTTAGCTCTACTGCTCATCCTCAACTTACAAGAATACCTGAAGTTGGTATTATTCATATTAAGTAAACTATTATTACAAATAGCAATTCACTCCCAATTGCATCTGACTATGTTATTTCCAGCTCCCTTTGGTCTGAAGAGAACCCAGTTAATGGGCCAAATATATGCACCTTCTCTGTGTCCTCCTTCTTGACTGACTTGAGGTTTGCCCGGAGGTCCATGGAGACCTTGTGTTTAGAACCCAGGAGGGATCGAAGGATAGCGTCAGCAGACACCCTCACCCTTCTCAGGTTGGGCCGCTTGAACTTCCCCCTCAGATCCAAAACCTTGATGTTCAGGTCCTTGATCTATTGTACAGAAGAGAAAGAAAGTGCTGGCCAACTATTGAGGAGACAAAACCAAAAGAGGTTCAATCTCTGGGATTCATCAGGCCTCTCGGATTACTACTTCATCAGTTAGCCTGGGAGTGAACTATTTAGTCTCTATAGACTGTGGATGTATGGAGTAGCCATGGTGTTAAATGGTAGCCTTTCTACATTAATGACTTATGGGTTGTACTCTGTTGTGCACAACCTTTCAACATTGAGGGGTTATTTTACACAAGAGGTTTTTATACAAGAGTACACACTTTACCTCTCTGGTGTTGTGGATGACTTTGGCTTCAATGTCGTAACGCTCTTCATCCACCACATCGATCTTAGCATGTAACTCCCGACATAACTCCTGTTGGGGATATTGGCAATAAGAACATACCCTGGAAAATACCCTTGAAAAAAATATTATATATATTATACTGAACAGACGTAAGATGGTTACTGAACAGCCAGTAGTGAATTGCTGTTTCGAACATAGAAATGTACCTGTAGCTCAGCGAAGGACATGCCACTGGTGTGTAATGGAGGAGCTTTCTCTTCCAGATACCTCTGCTTCTCCAATTCTTTGTCGATAATCTCCTGCTCGATCTCTTCTTTCGCCTTGGCCACCATTAAACTCTGAATACACATTGGCCACCATTAAACTCTGAATACACATTGGCCACCATTAAACACCATTAAACTGGGGTGCAGATGGCTCAGTGGGTAGGGAGTCAGACTTGTAATCAGAAGGTTGCCAGTTCAATTCCCGACTGAGCCAAATGTCGTTGTGTCCTTGGGCAAGACACTTTACCCTAATTGCTCCCAGGTCGTTGCTGTAAATAAGAAACTGTTCTTAGTCAACTTACCTGGTTAAATAAAGGTTAAATTAAAATTTAAAAAATTAAAAATCTGAATACACATTGGCCACCATTAAACTCTGAATACACATTGGCCACCATTAAACTCTGAATACACATTGGCCACCATTAAACTCTGAATACACATTTAACGTTTTTTGACTGAAGTTGTCACCACCAAGTGTTAATGTTATCACAGTGTGTTCTTGGACTCACCTTTAACATGAGTTTACGGGAGGCTGAGATCTTCGACTTTCGCTTCAAAAAGAGGAATCGATTTGATTAATTCAGTCATGGTAAAATGATTAAGGGTATAATTATTATTTTTTGTTTTTCACAATTTATGCAATACAATCAAAGAAAGCTCACCTCTTGTCTGTAAAGAAGGAAAAAACATATTTTAGTGTATCTCAGAAAAAAATGTATCTCAAATAATTACAATAATATGAAGTTATGTGACCTGTGCTGTCATACCCTTCTCATAAAGGTTTCTGTGAAAATGTAAATAGAAAGATAATAAACTTACACGTGCTCTGGCATCTTGGCAATGTAGTTTCCCCTATTTAGAATACAAAAATAAAACCAATTGTTTCTGAAGTGTTTGACAAGAGACTATTTGCTCCTTTAAGACTTCAGTTATTAAGATTTTTTGGATTTCAGTTCCCTTGATACATCACAAAAGCTCTGGATGGATTCCACAAAAATCATTTAAAAATGGATCACCACACATGTAATATAACATATAATAAAAATACATGTTGGTTATTCATTATTTTATTTTTTGAGCTAGTTCATGTTTCATTGGGTCATAGTTGTTTACTATCTAGTCATGGGTTGCTTCTATTCAAATATGTATGACATTGTGTTTATTAACAGGTGTAGTGGTCTTTATCACAAACCCCATCCATGTATCTGGATCATTGGGACGGTGGTGCGCCCTCCTGCCGCTGCTCTACTGACAGTGGCACCACCCAGCCCGCCCCCCCAAAAACAAAGTGATTGAAGACAGATGGAAAGGCATGCATTGACCCTGGCATGGCAACTATGCCAGACAGATAACATTCCCAGCTTTCTCCTGCTAATTTCCACTGGATAACGCTCCACAAATAGAACTGACTGTAATCTCCAAAAAAGGACTTGACAGTTTTTTTTTAGGATTTCCAATTACATGAATTAATGTCTCCCATCTAGTGTGAATGATTAGCTAGTAACTTGAAACCAATGTGGAATTATTAGAGGTTAAACCAATAATACTAATAGATAAAAAATTTGATCCTAGAAAATTGTCTTGTAATTTATAGCAATTTATCTGAATGCTCCAAAAAAACACAATTGAATAGAACAATAGATACATACACACTTAAAATCATTTGGACACAAGACATTGATGAAGCACAAAAACAAATTCAATATATAGAACGTAACAATTTAATATATTTCAGATGACTTACAAAAAGGGATATACTATCAATTTGATGTCTTTAGATTTGTCATTATGAAATGTGTTCTTGTTCTGAAAAATTCTCAAAAATAAATGACACTATTCAATCTATTACGTAGAAGCTCTAAGCATTGTCTTTTCAATTGTAGGCTTACCGTTCTCTGCTGAGGTTGGCGATCCAGTGGCGGCAGACTGATGGAAAGAAGAATGCACCAGAGTATTTAACTCAGCCTCCCATTGTCCCTCCTGTCCGTCACTAGGACCCCTAAATAGAACACAAACCCACAGACACACATGTACACACACGCCAACTAAGGGTGGTCTCCGCCTTTCAGTACTTATGATGCTGAACTTTCCAGTGGTGGTGGGACTGGAGGCCGTGACCCAACGGCTGTGCAGTGATAACACATTGGGTTAGTGGGTTGTACAATGTGCCGGGGGGGATGAACAATTTTCTAAATCAGGTCTCACCATGCCAGGATTACTGCCAAGACCCTGCATTCATATCTAATCTCAGGGAGAGTAACGTTGACTGGCTAACTATAAAGAGTAAGTGGAGAAAGTTGTCCAAATAAACAAAACAGTCTTTCCTTTTCATTTTACTTTGAAGGACCCTTGATAATTGATCCAGGGTGTTCATTCTACAAGCAGTTCGGTTGGTTGTTTTCTGTTAGTATTTCATTATTTTGTTGGCTGTCAGAGGTACTGTAGACTAATGCTGGGGCTTATCATGACTGAAACCCTGTATGAGGCAGAAGACCCAGCTTGCTGCAAGTCTGGAAATTGGCCAGTATGAATGACAAATATAGAACAACATGCTTTTTGTGTTGTCACCATAGATATGGTGGCCTAATTTCTTTCACATTTTGTAAATATTTTGAATGAAGGGTCAAGAGGATAAACAATAATGACCTTATTTAGTAGCCTGTTTGACTTTGCCAGTGGAGGCCTCTGTACAATATAATCCATATAAGGGTTTGCCTCAAGAGTTATGGTACCAATTTGACAGCATTCAAGACCAGGTCATTTTTACGGATCAGTATCAGTGTCAGAAGCCACTAATAAGTCATTTGTGTAATTAAAGAATCTTCTAATTGCTTTTGGATATTGCATGAAATGTCAGTAATATGCAATTTGTTTTAATAGGTGTGAAAATTCTAAAGATCTTGGATGCACTGAATGATATCAAACTATGCAAATATTTTTTTATAAATTTAATATAAAGCTGATTTCATTGTAAACAGCGGGTCATTTATTCTTAAATGGGCTGTGCATGTGCATGTCCTCTGAGAACAACAGGCCTCCATGGAATCACTAGTATACTAACAGGCAGACAATGTTAAGCCAAAGAGTTGATTAAAGGAATGCAATCATACACTATCTACCTCACAAGAGCCAACTAACTATACATGGATTAGTATTTTAGCATTTGATCCTGCCAGGCTTTGATTGTACATGCTAGGTTTGCGTGTGTGCATGCATGTGTGCAGGGCCAGATAAAGAACCATGCAAATGGGGTCGGGTCCCCAACATATACAGGGGCCCCTCGGTCCCACCACAACCAATACTCATGCACAGGGGCCTCGTAGTATGTAGATCCGTCCTTGGATGTGTTGTGTGTGCGTGTATATGCATTTTTGTGTGTTTCACATTTACCTTTCAATGTACAAAATTGTCTAGTTTGTGTTTGTGTTTTATTTCTTGTCAAGTGATCTTAACATTTGTCTATTTTGAACATCCATCTTAGCCTTGCTGAGATATTGAGAATTATTTTTAATTTTAACATTTTTTGGAGGGGGTTACTTTTTACTATTTTAATTGACAGGACAGTGGGAAGCAGAGGCATATGACAAATGTTTGTAACTTTATCATGCTGAGACAAAAGGGTAGAGCAGAAGGTAATTCCTTGTTTGGTAAAACTTACTTGGCAATAAATATCTTTGATTCTGATTCTGATTATTTGCTAACATAAACTAGTGTAGCAACATGCTACTCTGCTACTCATGCACTAATAATGACATTTCGAACATGTTTAGAGGCTAAAAGCACGTTTTAAAACTTGCCCCCGTAAATGCGTAACAATCTGTAAACTGGAGCAGAGGGATAACACGGTTTTGGCAATACAGATTGTTTGAGTTATTTTCGCTACTGACAGCACTCCAGATATCCAAACAACAGAGCTACGTTTTGAAATCGCCCGGAATTCTCCTTTAAGAGGAAACACATTTAAGACCATTTATACCGGCTGTATCTATATCCACAATAAAAGGAGTCCTATTTGACATAACCCGAAAGGCCGCTCAGCAAGGAAGTCGACACTGCTCCAAAACATAAAGAGACTACGATTTGCAATGGCACATGGGGACGAGGGAGGCTTGAAAGCCAAAGAACACCATTCCAACCGTGAAGCACAGGGTGGCAGCATCAGGTGTGTTTTGCTGCAGGAGGGACTAGTGCACTTCACAAAATAGATGGCATCATGAGGAAAGACAATTATGTGGATATACAGTCGTATGCAAAAGTTCAGGCACCCCTGACCATTTCCATGATTTTCATTTATAAATAATTGGGTGTTTGGATCAGAAATTTCATTTTGACCTATCACATAACTGAAGGACACATTAATATTTCACTAGTGATTGTGGTTGATTCGATGAACAGAAAATGTGAAATATGCATAAAAATGAAATTAGACAGGTGCATAAATGTGGGCAGCCCAACAGAAATATCACATCAATATTTAGTTGAGCCTCCTTTAGCAGAAATAACAGCGTCTAGACGCTTCCTATAGCCTTTAATGAGTGTCTGGATTCTGGATGAAGGTATAAATATTGCTGTGGTATATCTGTTGGGGTGCCCAAATTTCTGTACCTGTCTATTTTCATTTTGATGCATTTTGCACATTTTCTATTCATCCAGCAAACCTCATTTCACTACTGAAATATTACTGTGTCCTACAGTTATGTGATAGATCAAAATGAAATTGCTGATCCAAACACTCAATTATTTATAAATGAAAATCATGGAAATTGACAGGGGTGCCTAAACGTTTGCATGCGATTGTATGTCTAAATGTACAAACAATCCAATGTTAAAAACAGTCATCAATGATGTCAGAATGGTGTTAATGGTTTGTAAAAATAGAAAAATGTAATGTTTTTCCAAGATGCCAGAGTTATGGTACACCTTATATAATGGTTGATGGTTGTGTATAGACATTAAGTATGGAACAGGCAGGTCCTATTTGAAAATAGATCTTCATGGCATAACTTCAGCATTAACTCCTGCCTGGACTTAAACACAGTTGCCGACTGCCAGATCTCTGTGTACAAACTTCTTCCGGGCTAGGTACTCCATTCCCTTGGCAACCTGCAGCCCAAAACCAATCAGGTCTTTCACTGTTGGATTCTAGAGGAAGGTGAATCAGGACTTTTTGATAAAAGATACCCCCACCAGTGTCTGACAGTATTTATTTTCAGCATACTGAGTAGAGACTTGGAAGTATTAATGTTTTATGAGCCTACTCTCTGACTAGCTGACTAGATAGAGGAAAGAGGGATTTACTTACTCTCCTTTCAGAGTGTATGAAGTGGCGCAGGTCTCTGTGTTTCATATATGGCAGCACCACTAGAGGGAGCCCTTTCTGAAGCAGCAGGAGAACCAGAACTGATAGAAAATTGGGGTAGTGAAACTTCTTCAACTTTTTTGGTTGCATACCACCATGGGAAGTATCTAGGCAGAAGTAGTTTGCTCAACTATTTTTCTTCACCCATTTACAAGTGCATTGGCAACCAAATGACTAGTTGGACAAAGTTCCATTAGAAAACCCGCACAGGTAGCCAAATATATAAAGCTTTTATTTATATTTATTGTTATCATTGATATTTGGCAAATGTTCAAGTTGAAATTTAATTGTTGAAAGTTGTAATTGGACTGTGGCTATTTTCTTTGTAAAAGGGTATATATAATTTGTTCACATATTGTCCCTGTTATCAGGCATTAAAAGTGAGGGTGAAAAATAAGAAATAGTTTAGCAGCAGTGCCATCAGTGGGTGGATATATCCTTGATTTAACGCCACTGTGTACAGGTCTAGATATTGAAGTTCTTATAATACATCAGCTACTTGAATACGAAAGGGGCTGAGGCGAGTATTATAAAGAATTTTCTTGTCATAATAATAAACCGGTTAATAATCAATAAAATGTGTAGTTACCTTATGCAGAAGTAGCTTTGAGGAACTATGCAATAAAATAATGTAGCAATGTTATGAGAAAAATAATCCCACATATTCCATTGAGCTTCCTGTATAATTAATACAGAATCTCTGGATCAATAATCAACATTTAGTCACAATCATAATTAACTAAATACTTTAGAATGTCTAAAAGAGTTTTATTATTTTTCTATAAATGTTATTCTATATTGTTTGGTATTCCATAAGAGCTATTTGTAATGAATGTAGTCTGGACAGGTTATGTACCACAATAAGGTATTTATTCAATATATAAAATGCATGATAATGTACATGAATCTCAGGATGTTTGGTTATGAAGCAAGAACAGGTGAATGTATAGGCCGTAGACAGAATTTCAGGACTGGGTTTTGAACAGGCTGGGTCGGCACACTGTAGCAGGTTTTCAGAATGGCCAGGGCGATACACGGGACATATTCTTAGACAAGCAGGATCGATACACAGGCAGGTTCTCAGACTAGCAGGGTCGGTACAAGGGATCGGGTTCTCAGACAAAGCAAACATACACAATAGGACAGTCAAATATAAAGCAGAAGTACCAGGGCAAAATCCAATAATCCAAAATAACAAACACAGGGTCAGGCCAAAGAAGGTAATCACAATGCTAAACACTCAGTAACTCTAGAAATGTACAATACTTCGCAGAAAGGGAATGTGTAGTGAGTGTATTTATACAGACCAGGGGGAAGCAGGTGATCAGTATTCCAGTGATTGCGATCAGTAACGGGTGCGTTCATGACATATTGGACTTGGAGCAATACTGGTATGTGGCTGTGAGTGTTGAGTTGGAGCTGAGCCAGATGATGTTACACTATTGACCATGTGAAAATTATGCAGCAAAGACCAATTTATTCTGGATTTGTGACAATGACTTATACAACTGTGAATATTTCTTTCACTGTAAATGAAGATTTGCTCCATTGTAGTTTGCAGTCTACAGTGTTAATTAACTCAGGATACAGGATGTTTCTGGAATGCAGTGTATGTAAATCTAAAGCCAGTGTCGCCATTGGAGACAATGGCTTGATATTTACCATAGCCTGTGATTCCAGCAGGAAGGTGTGAATACAACATTTGGCCCAAGAGAAGGGGGCAAACCTATAGGAAATCACAGACATGCTGACGCCTGGTTAAGGCTGGTTAAGGCTGGTTAACTCAGACTAGTTATTTGGAATCCAGGGCTTGTAGCAAATGGTAGGATTTTGTACTAATGTGAACCGATTGGACCAATAGGCATACCTTTTCTGTTGTGACAACATTGTCTGTATAAAAATGAAAGTTATCTAATTGTCGGGACAATTCAGCTTGACTGTTGATTTAAACATTAAAGTCTATGCTCCATTTTCTAAATATCCTCCAGACTCTGAGCAAATTAACTTGATGAGTACATTCATTTAATACATAACAGTATACAGGGATTACAGTGACATTGGCCAGAGTAGAGGGTGGCAGAGTGGAAAGCATGGCCTGCTGTAGCAAAATGCTTATTGAATTTTGAATAATCATAGACTATTCTGAAGTAACAATAATGCCTAGCCAGTGACGGCTGGTGGTCATATTGTGTGGGTGGGCTAAATGCATTATACAACCATCAAAAGTTCACATTGCATCCCCACATCCATTTACTGTTAATTCATTTAGCAGACACTCTCATCCAGAGCAAATTACAGTAAGAACAGGGTATTCCCCTGGAGCAACTTAGGGTAAAGTGGCTTGCCCAAGGACACAACGACTTTTCGTGCACTCATCGGTAATCGAACCAACTGAGCAATCTGCACCACATCCAAGATACAAAGTTACAACAACAACAAAACTCTGTTGTATAGCACTTGCTATAAACCTTGTTATAGCAAGTGCTGTAAACCTTGTTACACTGCAAAAAATGATTTTTAAGAAAGTAAAAAAGCCTTATTTCTAGAAAATTTGTCCTATTTTTAGTCTAAATAGAAAAATATTCTTGCCAAGCATTTTTTACATAAGTAAAACAGTCTTATTTTGAGAAGATATACCTAACTTTTTCTTAATAGGATTTACCAACTCATTTCAAGCTTGATTTAACTATTAA